>VYZV01033139.1:0-17345 GCA_013401275.1 Pandion haliaetus
AGTCCATTGCAGACCAATGTATTATTAATACACATATTACTGTGGCAAAAGAATGTGTTGGCTTCACAAGGGGCTAAAAACAAGAGAGAAAAAGCTGATATTAAGTAGTAAATCATTCAGCTCTCCACAACAAACACATCTAGGGGCGATCGTGTAATCTGTGATAAGAAAAAGCTATACAACGCAGGTTCCTTATATATAATATTTGACATGCAGCATTGAGAGCACTCAAGTCACACACTGTTTATTATTCTGTGGCAAGAGATTTTCAGTTCTGTCTAAGATGGATGGACTTTCCCATAGTCTGAGTCTCATGGCTGTAGTGGGTTGCCCCCCAATACATTGGCGAGGGGTCACTGATGTGTTATCAACAGTTTTAGCCACAGATCAAAAACACAGCACCCTATGGGCTGCTAAGAAAAAAAGTTAACTGTATCCCTGTCAGATCCACTGTATGGGAAACAATTTGTTTTAAAGTTTGTTCCTGAAAATCCAGTTTTATAAGAAAACATGTATGACTCAAAGAAGGTATGTACTTTAGCACCCATATCAATGTTCCCTGAACATTTATACACAGAGAAAGTAAAATTATTTAAAAAATCTTTTGGTCATAAGAAAGGTTACAGTAAAAAGTACCCCTTTGATCGCAAGTGTGAAGATTTAAAAAAGCAACAGTCTTCAGTGTCCCTGAAGCCCATGGTCTAGGAGACTCATGCAGATTAAAGCTGCAGGGTGAAAACTTTACTGAAGGCCATATACTATTACTGTGAAGAAGCAGCTTGGAAGCCATCACAAGGAATTTTACATGCTGCTAAACTGTGCTACTTGCTCAAGTGTTGGGAGATCCTTAGGAGTTGGGATTGTAAAGATATTACTCCAAAATCATATAACATAATAAAAAAAAGCCAGAAATAGAAAACCAAACCAGAAGATCTTCCTCCATTTAGAAAAAGAGCTACAAACTTTATCAGTGCTAAATCAGTAAAAATGAACTGTTTATGTATTTTATTAACTCAAACATCCCAAAAGCTTAAGTATAATTATTTTTAAGGGAAAGTTAAAAAATAACCTAAGACCCTTAACTAATTGGAAAGGAGTTATGATGCTCATATTATTGATAGTTAGAATTTGATGCTTCATGGCATTTTTTCTCCTCTACAACTTTAAAAGCAGTTCCTATGACAACATATATCCATAGCCCAGAGACTGGCTCAGAGCAGATGACTGATTCAGTGGTTTGCTAACTTAAGGACAGTACAAAGTATTTATATTGCAGAACTTAATGATTCTATATATCGTGTCAAGAAATCCACTTTTCAATAAGTGCTTAAGTTCAGATGTCCATAACTGACTATAATGGCTTCTTCAGAGCAGTTATGATCTGTTAAACAAATAGTAAATGCCATCAAAACTTGTACACACCCCCAAATACACAACCATCCACTCAGATATAACAGTATACATATACCGTATCTCTTGGCCAATGCAGAAGACTGATCAGCCAGACTGGTTCTGCCCACTGTTCAATTTTCGGAAAAATCTGCCGGGTGTTAAGTTTGTTACAGGAAGGATTTCACTTTAAACTGGACAGAATGAGCAGAACACACGTGCATATTAGCAAGAGAGGGTGCTTTGGGGCCGTCCTTATATATCTGTTGCTGTCATCTGGGGACAGTGAAGGCTGAGCCTGGAGGATACGGTGTCACATCATGATGTGACACATCATATAGGGAACCCACCAGAGACACTGTCATACTTTCAGCGTCTAGCTGCAATCCCTGTTTCTGGGCAAGGCAAGGATCTTTTGGGACTGGTTCTTTCCAACACACAGGAATAGTCTCACTGCCTGCTCTAAGCAAAAAAGTGAAACAGAGAGGGAGAGAATTTTTGAAAAGGAAGCTTAAGAAGACCTAAGTAGCCATCCATTCAAAATACATGGTAGTAAGTAGAAAGTGCACAAGAAAAGAAGACCCAAATGAGAAATGGAGAAAGCACAAGGAGTGACAGGAGAATAAGGAAAAAAAAAAAAAAAAAGGGCAGGATTAGGAAGTTTTATGCTAATAAAGCCATAAAGAAGAAAAAAAGACCCACCAAAACACAAAAAAAACATGCAGAGTGGCATGAAAGGCCTTAGAAGTGAAGTGGTGAGGACAGAGTGGTGTGTCTGAGCAGGCAGAACCTCCTAGATGTCTATGACTTGGCTCTTGCCACTTTAAAATGAGTCTGAATGCAATAGCAAAGAAAGGATTAATAGTGGAAAAACAACCCCTAAAAGAATAGAGAGCAATATAAGGGAAGGAAGGACAGTTGTGCAAGGCAGAAATAAAGGAACTTAGAAATATAGTGGTGCTAAGTAGAAAAATAGAACTAGAGGAAAGTAGTAAAGGAAGTGAAAGGAAGAGAAAGAAAGAACAAACTGCACAGCAGAAATAGATGACACTTAAGGCATTCTGCACTGAAAGGAATGACAAGAGATTTTACATCAAATGAAAAACATTAGCAAATGTTTCAGAAATAAGAGAAAAAATAAGAGCAGTACAAAAGATATTTGTTGCAGATTTAAGAACAAGGGATAATTATGCAAAGTGATGGCGGGGAGATCTGGAAATGAAAGGCAATAGAAAGGATGAAAACAGAAAGAAAATTTCAGTTTCTCTACATTGTGCTGTTGAACTATGGAGGAAAGAGATGGTATGTGAATAAATGTCAAAACTAGATGAATAGCAAGGCAGAGCAATTTCAAAGTACAGCAAACTTAGCATGAGAGAAACCCAAATGTAAGATTCCTAAACCTAATGACAAACAGCCCCCTCTTGTTCATGTTTATAAAATTACTATAGTCAAGTCCTCCCTGTGGTCCCGTGAACCTGAAGTGATCAAGCTGGACAAGAAATCAATATATTTTCCCTGCTCTAATGAAGGCTTTTTGTTGGAATGAATGAAAGCATCAAGGGAAACTGAATACTTGTCAGTCCCATTGTACATTGGAGGAATTAGGTTTTTTGCCCTTGAAGAGGCACAGCAAAGGGGTCTTGGATTGTGCATCAAGAATATACTAGTAATAGCAAAAAGATAACTGAACAGCTAGTAAAAAGGACTCTTTTACAGCAAGATGGATCTGGTCCTGATGCTTCCGTGAAACTGTTACAGAACCCAGGATGGGAAAGGGATCAAGCAGACGAGGTATGTGGAAGCAACGCTTGGTAGCTTAACCTGTCTTGAACATCATCTGTGGCAATGCCTCAATATGTAAATGTTTAAACCTGCGGAAAGGTTGTGGATGTTTTCACAAAAGGAAGCATATGCTATCATTAGCTTCAACTAGATAAAGCACCACAAACCTCTCCACCCAGCAGAAGCTCTACTCTGTCAGTCTATGGTCTTCCCCATGACTATATAAATGCCCTTTATATAAGAGAGCAGTGGGAATGCACAGAGCTCTGCCTTGGGTTGGGAGAGGGGCCAAGTGAGAGTTTTTGGGTCAGGATTAGTGGGCAGCCCAGTGTCGGCCCACAGCTACCAATATTGTAATTGGTGTCTGTCTGCTACAAGCTACCTGATCAGGGACAAGAAGTACATGAAATCTTCTTCAGACAGCTGGAAGAAGCCTCACGTTCTCAGGCCCTGGTCCTTATGGGGGATCTTTACCACCTGATATCTGTGGAGGGCAACGCAGGAGGGCACAAACAATACAGGAGGTGTCCAGAGTGCATTGATGATAACTTCCTGATACAGGTAATCAAGGACCTGATGAGGGGAGCTCTGCTGGGCCTCATACTTATATAAACAAGGAAGAACCAGTTGGGGATGTGAATGTTGGGTGCAGCCCTGGCTGCAGTGATCATGAGATGGTGGAATTCAGGATGCTGCAAAGAGAGAACAAGGCAAAAAACAGGATCACAGCTCTGGGCCAGGGGAGAGCAAAATTTCACTATTGAGGGGTCTGCTTGGAAGAATGCCATGGGATGTCTCCAGGGTTCCAGGAGAGTTGGTTGATACTGTAAGGTCACCTATTCCACGCTCAATAGTTGTCTATCTGGACAAGCAGAAAATCAAGTGAAGGTGGCAGTTAGCTTGCATGGATGAACAATGAGCTCCTGACTAAACTCAAACATAAAAAGGACACATACAAGCGGTGGCAGCAGGGTCAGATGACCCCAGCAGAAATATAGGGGTACTGACCAAACATGCACTGATACAGTTAGGAAAGCTGAAGCCCACCTGGGGTTGAATCTGGTAAGGCCTGTAAAGGGTAACAAAAAAGACTTCTACAGGTATGTCGGCTGCCAAAGCAAGATGGAGGAAAATGTGAGCGTGATGCTGAATGGGGCAGGGGGCTTGGTGACAAGGGACATGGAAAAGGCTGAGGTACTGAATGATGCCTTTTTCTCCATCTTTCTTTGGTGGGATTTGCCTTTTGGATTTCCAGGCACGTGAGATGAGGGAGAAAGCCTGGAGCAAGGAAGACTTACCCTCAGTGCAATGACACCGGGTTAGGGAATATTTAAAGAAACTGGACAGATATGAGCCCATGGACCCTGATGTGATTCCCCCAGTAGTTGGCTAATGTCATTATGAGGCCACTCTTGATTATCTCTGAAAGGTCATGGTGATAGCGGGAGGCTTCCGAGGACTGGAAGAAAGCAGATGTCCCCCTGTCTTTGAGAAAGGTGGGAAGGAGAATCCTGAGAGCTACAGGTCAGTCCGCCTCATCTAGATCCCTGGGAAGGTGACAGAGCAAATAATCCTGAAAACCATTTCCAAACACAGGAAGAAGAGTGTTGTCTGCATGGTCTTATGAAAGGGAAATTATGCTTGACCAATGTGACAGCCTTCTATGACTGGATGACTGGCTTGGTGAATGAGGGGAGAGCAGTGGACATTGTGTTTCTCTACTTAAGAAAAGATTTCAACACTGTTTCCCATAATATCCTCATAGACAAACTGATGGATATGGGCTAGATAAATAGACTGTGAGTTGGACTGAAACAGGCTAAACTGCCAAGCTCAAAAAGTTGTGATCAGTACCATGAAGTCCAGCTGGAGGCCAGTCACTAGTGATGTACACTAGGGGTCAGTATGCATTAACCTCTTCATTAATATCCTGGATGATGGGACAGAGTGTATCCTCAGCAAGTTTGGAGGCAGTGCAAAACTGGGAGGACTGGTTGATAGACCAAGTGGTTGGGTTGGGTGGCCATACAGATGTGTCTCAATAGATTGGAGGAACAGGAACTTCAAGCAGATTAACAAAAGGAAATGCAAAGTCCTGTGCCTGGGGAGGAATAACTTCATGCACCAGTACATGCTGGGGATTGATTGTCTGGAAAGCAAGTTTGCAGAAAAGGTGCTGATGTGCAATAAGCTGACCATAAGCCAGCAATGTGCCCTTGTGGCAAAGAAGGCCACCAGTATCCTGGGCTGCATTAGAAAGAGCATTGTCAGCAGGTTGAGAGATGTGATCCTTTCCCTCTACTCAGCACCGGTGAGGCCACATCTGCAGTACTATGTCCAGACCTGGGCTCCTCAGCACAAGGGAGACATGGACATAGTGGAGTGAGTCCAACAGAGCTCCACAAAGACCATTAAAGTCTTGGATCATCTGACATATGAGGAGAGGCTAAGAGAGCTGGGTCTGTTCAGCCTGGAGAAGAGAAGGCTTGTGGGGACTCTCAGCAATGTGTACAAATACGTGATGGGAGGGAGTAAAGAAGACAGCACCAAGCTCTTCTCAGCGGTGCCCAGTTGCATGGCAAGAAGCAATGAGCACTAAATGAAATACAGTGAATTCCCCTGAAATGCAAGAGCAAACTTTTACTTTGAGGCTGGTCAAACACTGTGCAGGAGCTTGGCTTCCTAGAGGGGTTGTGGAGTCTCCATTGTTGAAGATATCCAAAACCCAACTGGACACAACCCTGAGCAACCTTCTGTAGCTGACCCTGCTTTGAGCAGGAGGATTGGACTAGACCATATCGCGGAGTCCCTTCCAACCTCAACCCTTCTGTGACTCTCTGAAGAGATGGCTTCATAATTAGATTAAAAGTAATAGCTGGGAACACCCAGTTACGTTATTTCTCCTGTGTCCCAAAGCTGCCTTGAGTCAAGCTCTGCCAAGGTGCTGGCCTAGAAATAAGTGAGATAGCATATTCAGCACAATGAACAATTCATATTGATTATAACACAAGCAAGCAAATTAAATTAGAACTATACATGTAATTCAACCTTATGTATTTTAATAACTTCAAGTCTTTGATATGTTGTTGGATTTTTACAGCATGAAAACACTATAATTTAAATTAAGTCACTAATTAAAGAAAAAAATATTATTAGAGGTTCTTTTTCCAGTTTGGATTTGAACCAATAGTTATTTTTATATAAAATTATAGTTTATATAAAGTTATATATACAAAATGAAAAACTTCAAACAAACATCTTCATTCTACAGTATTTTTAATGATAATATTTTCTTTTAAAAACTCTGTGTTGTTTGTGTAGGGATACTTTGTATCTTAGTATACAAACAGATTTTATAGTTATTGAATTAATTATAATGTAACATCTGCTTTGCAACAAGTATTTATACTGAACACAAGATGGTGCACTTATCCTAGAAGATATATAGGCAAGTGAATTAACAGGAATAGACATGATATCCCAGAGTCTTTTTCAGGTTTAGGAAACCTGTATTTTAAAAAAATCCTATAGTAATAACCCTACTTCTGTCATGTGGCATGTAAATATATTTTGTTTCTAGTACAAGTTAGGGGATTGTTATAATGATCATATTTCCAGAAGGTTACCATCACAGTATTAAAAAACCTCTGAGGTTAGTATTTGAAGGTTACTGCTTTCAAAACTTACAAAAATTGAGCCAATGGAATTGTCTATATTTTCTTACTACTGGAAGGTTTTGGAAAACACATGGAGACAATAATCTATACTTTTTCATTTACTAATGCAAAATGATCATAAATTCTTTTAATCCTGAATAACCCTATGGCAGAGAAACAAAAAGAGCATTAATAGTTCTTCCCTGTGCCATGTTTACAAAGCAATATGAAATATAAGCAGTCATATTTTATATTTAAAAAAAATACTGCTTTCACTGAAACAATAAAAAATCACACGTAATACATGGACATTTATACTATAAAATAACAATATTTGTAAAGCACTACAGCAATTAAATATTCTGTGTGTTATGAATAATTATTGTACTATTGTGATGTTATGACATTAATAATGAAATGCATTATTTGTGTGTCTTGAGCACCATTTTATTGGGCATTACAGGATACTTTGTGTATAAAATGCGAACACAGCCAGGTCAAAACATTTTTACAAGACGAAGCCAGAAGCTGACTTGTTACGGACCTGGTGTGAAGCCTGGCTGTTCCACTTCAGTGCAGTGCTTTCCCCAGTGCACTTACACTGTTTTTCAGCACCATGCAGAGTTAGTGCAACTCCTTTGCTTCTAGGGTGTGAACTAGCTCTGAGCAAGCTGGCTTGGGTGTCTACGCTGTACTTCATTGAACCGTGTGGATTTACTCTTTGAGCCTGTTTCAAGACAAGGATTTCAGTCTGGGATTCCCTAATCTTAGATGAATGCCCTGCCCTACTTGCTATTTTTAGGCTTCTCTCTTCTCCCCCCTCCCCCCTTCTTGTCATAGCATTTTTGAGAGGTCTTGCTTTCTCCTGAGGGTGGATGGGAAAATTCTGAAATCTTAACAATGGTTAGATGTGAGAAATATTTTACAGTGAACTCGTTAGACATTTCACACCTACTCCTCAGGCACTCAAGATAACTCATTGCATCATGCTGTGCATATGAATATTTTAAGTATAGATCATTCGGATTTTCCCACTGTTCCTTACTGAAAAATAGAGCTTGCTTTCCTTCACAAGAGAAAGAAAAATGAAATTCTTTAGGTGTTCCTTGAATCATCCTTGAAACAGAGGAAGAATTTTTCTCTCAGTCTCTCCAAGGAACAGTTCATCAGTCTTGCTGAGAGACTGTTTCACTTACTTTATTAAAATTATAAAATTATTAAGATGGTTTTAGTACCGTACACTACAAGTATATTACCTAAAGTAAAATTACTTATCTTTTCATTTGCCACTAATGAAAAAAAATCTTATTAAAATACAGCTCTTAGAAACTTGAAAATGAAATGTGCTTAATACCGAATCTTCCTTCTCAGCCACCTTCAGACAGCTCTGTTCAAGATAAATGTAACTTTTACAGATATTTAATACCAGATACACATCGATAATCTGGTCTTTAAAATACACTTATATGTGGTTTCATGGGGTTTTTTTTGATATATGAACCCACCAGAGAATGGCAGCTCAGGAGCATGTGCTCAGAGCTCCAGTCTGTGTTCAGTTTATACACTCTAGGGACCACAAACAGTTATTTTGTTCAGAGTCAGAGGGTCATTGAGATGCTTAGCCAGTGAGGGTTTTTCACTAGAGATAGCTGCAAATAGCACAGAGGGGAAGAAAATCACAGATGAGTGCTCACCAGTAAGGAGGCAATCCCAAAGTTTTCTTTTTCCTATATTAGTGTGGAAGCAAGGAGCAAAACCAGCAAAGCTGCAATCTATTTACACTCCTAAGTGCTTGCAAAGGGAAACCATCTTTTCACAGGTGTTGCACTTATCGTTTTGTTGTTCCCTTTCTCAGGAGTTCCCTTTGCATTACCACAACAAACACAGTCCTTGATACTGGATACCTGCAGTGCCTTTTCCCCATTAGAGATTGCCCATGCTGGGGTGAGCATCTTCAGGGATTCTGGCTGTAAACAAGGACTTGAGTGCTGTTACGCAATAAAGCTATGCACTACTCTTCTAAACATGGCCCTAGATTTCTATCCAAATACAGGTTTTGTTAATAAAAAGAAAATAAGAATGATAGAGCTTGAGCTTCTTTAGGAAAGCCACATGTGACAGGGCTTTGAAAACAGGATTAGAGCTCAAAGGGTCAACAAAATAAGAGAAGGAATGGTATTTTTCTGGCCTGGAGTTTGTGATGCAGGTTAGGGATGGAGAAGGAAGCAGTGCTACCAAATAGCAGTCAGCGGTGAGAGCACGAACATCTTGCCTGTTGTGCATACAGAGGGATTTTCTCTTATCCCATACACCCTGCTTCTACAAATCTGCTTTTAGGTTAAAGCGTAGGTGTGTCTGCTCAGGAGCAGCTCTTTGAAGAAGCTGTAGGTGTAGCATGTCTGTCATTAATCACGCTGGAGATCTCTCTCAGAGTCATGGAAAATGAAATGAACAGTTAGTCAGCGGGTGAAAAAACAAAGACTCATTTTTCAAGTCTTCTTACCAGAACAGACACCTTTTGATGATAGCAGCTTTCTTGTTTTCCTTTTTCTGGTTCTTAAATTAATTTGTTGGATATTTAAAGTCTATTGTCGGCAGTGACTACCATACACAAAAATATGATTAGATATATATGCTTAGAAGAAATATTAAAAATTAAAAAGGTAAGGACATAAGCAGACAAAACCCAGATTGATAGTTGGAATAGCTAATAATACTGATCATGAAATATCAGATCATCACTCTAAATTACCAGCTATTATGAATTAATTGGTTATTAAGTGTTACTTAGAGCTCTACTACTATTTTGATGTTGCAAGAATCATTACTGATTTTCTGGCATAGGAAATTTAACAACTTCTTGCATTGTATGCCTTTCCTTCAGACATATTAATAACACTGCTGCTCTGCAGAGCATTACTGCTAGAGGTTTGGAAATTTGTAAGACCACTTTTTAGACGCCAACAAAAAAAGACATGTATTTCAAATGTAATTGGAGCACACTGATCAAAGCATATGAAAATAATAATGTAAGAAATCTCTTCAAAATTTCTCTGTTCTACACAAATGTCAAGTCCCCAGGAAACAGCTCTATAACAAGAATTAACACTGAACAGACTTACACAGCAAGAAAGAATTCCTGAGGCTAAGTAGCCTGCTTCCACAAAAAAGCACTTCCAGTTCACAGAGCTTTGTGTAAGGGAAGGCTCACAATCTCGACAACTTCACACTAAGGAGGGGGACTTGGAGAGCTACAGATCACAACACCTCCTGGTCATTCCCACAGCAACAGTAAAGACAGGAATTTTACTTTGTCACTCGTTCCCATGCACATAACCACAACATAAATTTTGTTGCTTTCTCAGCTCTAGGTGAACAAAATAGCTTTTTTCCTCTTTTTTTGTCCCCAAGTAGGGACACAGGTGTCTGTTCCCTTATGCACATCTCCCTGAATGAGGTCTGACATTCCTCTTCTTCCATCTAGATCATCTAATTATGCCCACAGACTGCTGAAAGACGTTGCAGTTACATGCTCTGAGCTGTGTCGCAGAGGGCTCATGCTGGACATCTGCTCCAGCTGACTCCTGACAGCCAGCACCCGTCTGCGGCATAGGGCAGCACTTACGGACAACTGGCATGGCACAGAAAGTACAATCTGCATCACCTTTAAATCTTTAAAGTCAATTTCCAGCATTAAAATCACAGATGTAGTTGCTTCTGCTATGTATGAGCATGCTGTGTATACATATCTCAAAGCATGGTTTAGCCCTTAATAAATTTTCAGCTTTTAGTGTGCAATGACTGTTCAGAATAAATTTACAGAAAACACATCACGTTAATGTTTTCAACTTCCCAGTCAGAATACCCTGCAGTATAAACTATGTTCTGTTTACAAGAATGGAGTAGCTTGTAAGATGTAGCATGTCAGGTAAACATACTAGGAATACTATATGAGAAAAACCCACATTTTTCCTTATTTTCCTTTAAAATATGAAAGCCTTGCAAACACACACTTATTCAAACCTTCATTTCAAGTTAGTAATCATAGTGCTTCACTCTTGAGTTCTTTATATGCTGTGAGCCTCCAGTGCAGTTGTTTCTAAGGTAACAGATCAGGATGCCTTGTGAAAAAAATGAATCAGATCTTGAATATTCAAGACATCTCCAGTTGCAGAAATGAGAAAAGGGCAGTATCATCTCAACTGAGGGTTCTCAATATCTTTTAGGCCCTGGCCTGATTTACAGACAAGAAAAATATAATCCACCCTAAGGCTGCAGTGTGAGAGTACAGTGGCGTGTGCAGTTTCAGGCATGTAGACTCTCAGAAATTTTTAATCAGAGCCATAATTAAGGAATTACAGAGGCTGTTCTCAACAGTCTCACTGCCTCGTTGCAGGGTACACACACACAGAATACAGATGAAGAATGTGTTTGGTAAGATTGTGCCTTCATTCCAACCACTGACAGCCACACAGAAATCTTCCTGCCAGACATGTGATGCACAAACCAAAAAATACATTAAAAATCAACATGAATCAGCATGTGAAAATAAATGTGCATACTCCTTCCTCAAGAGACCAAATATGCAGCATTTTCACCAAAGAAAACAAATTGATATCTTTCACAGGTGATTACCCATTTTAAGTGAATGGGATTATTGGGTTTTGTTGAGGGTTTTTAGTGGTTTGCTTGTTTGTTTGTTTTTTTAAACTGGCTAGAACTACCTTTTGTTTCTTTCAAAGGCTGTTTTGCTTATTATCTAAGTCTAGAAATCATATAAACATATGAATGCAGGCAAGGTGCATAGACAGAATATTAACCAAAATATCACGTAAGGCTTTTGCAAAACTTCACTTACTACAAAAAACTAACTAAATTCTTCGCTTAACAATATCTGACTTATATGTTTATTGATATATGCATTCTGGAATATGCACAAACACACCCATCATCTGTGATAATATAATCATAAGGTGTTTTTCAAACACCCATCATAATGAGATCTAAAAAATCAAATTCATAGAAAAGGATCAGGCTTGATGAAAACCTTCAGAGCTGTATTATTTTCCATGTCATGTACAGGAATACCGAGACAGAGCAGCCCAGTAGCTTGGGGATCAGATAAAAGTCGCAGTCATACAATGAGATAGTTTGTGACTACTCGTACCTGCCGTCCTGTCTCTGAATCCTGTGCTCTATCTACTGCATTACAAATTATTGCACACTATAAATGCTTGGAATAAAAACTGTTCTGAGTATTTACACAGCTTTTTTGGGAACATCCTTCAGTGACTACTCTGCACGAAGAAAACATGAACAGTTTTTGGGACTTGTATCATTTAACAAACTGAAAGGTGGCTGTATTGATTAGGGTCTTACGTTCTTGGAAAGATGTGAAGAGCATCTGGAATCGGCTGCTTCGACTGCCTTCATCTGCCCACATGCGGATTACACCCAGACCTGTCCGCAGCATTACATCATTAGCAACGGTGCTGCAAAACTTTGCTTTCAAATCCTCCACAGAGCTGCTTCCATCATAGACAGCTACAAAATTCCTTTTGCATTCATTGGAATTCTGCATCTCGTAGTCCAAGAATCGCAAATAGATCTATGAAACAAACAAACAACAAAGGCAACATGTACAGACATTTGAGAATGACTAAACAAACATTAAACACCTTTGCTCTACCTTGTGGGAGAAAGACTACACACCACCACCATCAAAATAATTTTTCTGGAGCTCGTGATCCATAGGCCACTTCCCTGGAAGGGCATTAATATGGAAACTGGGCACTGTTTATACTTACTGGTATTTTGTCTTGCTTCAAAGTAGAATCTAATGGAAGATCTAGATATTTTTGTTCTTCTTTTCAGTAGGGTCCTAATTTCCAAATATATACCCGTCCTTGAGAAGTATATACAACAGTCCTTCAAGTTGAAGGACAGACGAGCTAGAAATTTCTTCTTTCACTGGCTGGCACAATATTGCTCTAGTACTTGCCTGACATGGAAAATAATAAGGCAAATAATTGCTGCTCCCTCCCCAGAGTCAATATGTGTCATCTTTGTGATATGTCTCAGCTACACTGATTCAGGAAGTGAGAATCTGGGAGCCAGGCAGAACTCAATCATTAATCTTTTTATGTTTCCTCAAGCAGTGTGGTCACCATCTCAGCTTTTCTAAACAAAGCCTTATGGTATATATCTTCATAATTTAACAGGGTTGAAATCAAGCGTATTTTGTGGAAACTGCTAGAAACCCAGAAAGCTTTTTAGAAAATGTCTCTTGCACACAAGCTAAGTTCTCTCATAAAAGTAATAGATGTATTGCCCTTTGCAAAGAACTCTTTAAATCTACCCAAAAAGAAACAGGGGTGAGGAAAAAATGCTGTTATTTAATATTCAACTCTATATGGACTTTAATAGGAAAATAAACACCCATTTTAAAAGCAACTGGTAATACAAAACATCAAATATTCCGGTAACAGAGAAGGCAAGTAATATTTTCAATAGACACATGATACATAATCAAACTGCCAAGCGTACCCAGGAGACTTCAGGAGAATGATACAGAAAGGTGAAGTAGGGCAGAAATAACATAAAAAACCAGTAAACATATCCAGCATCCAGCTATATGCATCTTCTCTTGAAAAATAACCAAAAAGAAACTCCACTGTGTTAGACATAAGATATACTTCTTTACAAACAATCTTATTAACTTCAGGTAGTTTTTTACATGCCTGGAACAATTGCTGAAAAGCTTCTCTGGATTTGCATAAAGTACACAAACATAGCATATCCTGGTAGCAACAGGACTCACCACTTCACCTCATTAATATATTAAAACTCTTATGGTTTGAGAATTATGTGCTATTAAGCAGTCTGCCACTGTTTAATAATAGCTCAGATTTTTAAATGAGCCTTTTCAGGTAGTATATTATGGTACCTTTTCATTCCTTGTTACGCTCTGCAACTGGTCTCTCTGAAAAGAATATTTGTAAAAGAATTTTTACTATCATGAAATTTGGTATACTAAGTTTCATTTTGCTTGCCTCACCTTTTTCTAGTATGTTATTTCTTACAGTAATCCTTACTTATGTTCCAACATTCCCATCCTCCAGAAGAACTCTGAGGAATATATTTCAATTAAATTGCAGCTAAGTGAATTCTATTCTCACCATGTGTCCTGGCCTTTAAATACTATAAGTTAAGGAAGCTGCTTGTATTGATCTCTACAAAATGGAACAGTTAACAGCAAAACACAAAGTAATATTCAGATGGCAATATCTTATATCCCAGAATACTTTTTATAGTGTTTTTTGTTTCATTTACTGGTTGCTTTACCCCTGCAGTGGAATGAAAATTTGCTGGAGTTCGGTCACCTGGCATTGCTGAAATTTTCTTACAGTATCCACCACTTTTTATAAATGTATTGTCTTGAAACGTCTTGCCATTTCCTCTCCTACTGGGGGACATGCAGTTTCCATTCCTGCTAAACCTTCGCCTACTTCCTTGGCAAAGTCGTACTTAAAGTCTTGTTTTGAATTCTGAAGATTCGTCGAGTGCAGAAAATGCATTTCTGAAGTTCCTCTGCACTGGCTACATGCCTTTACAAGTCCCTCTTTCATTCTCTACCCTCTTCCTCCCTTCCCCAGGCACCTGACCCCTTTATTCCTTCTTGTGCTCCAAATCCTTGTTCTTGGTGTTCTCCAGCTATTTAGAACATTTCTGTCTTGCTGACACCTGAGTACATTAGACCATCAGGTAAACCTCTTCCCTGTGAAACCCTGGCACCCAGTCTCTCCTGTGAAGCTAGATAGTTCATAGTCCATCTCTGCATAATGTTGCACTTAGAACAGGGAGTTAAAGGTGCGCTTTGCTTTTCTTTCCTCCACTAACAGGAGCAGCCTGCTTCAGTTGGGCTCTTCAGTCCTTCCAACTTTGTCGCAGGTAATGCGATAAAAACCTTCTGCAGCTGATTATATGCAATATTGTATATACATTACTGTTTTCCAGAAAGCAAAGCATGTCAGATAAATGTCTCACAGGAAAGCACAGAAGGGTTCCAACGTGTTATTGTCATGAATCATTACTTTGACATGCGTATCATATGTATACTGTCTATATGTTACAATATATCACATATAGATATGATGGAACACACAGATATAATGCAGTGTATATATATCACATTTTTATCTTATTACACTCTTCAGGAAAGCTCTTACCTACTCCAGAAAAAAATTATCTTAGTCTGACTGCAGGACAATAGTAAAACAATACTCCTGTACTACACCTGATGGGGGAAAGACCTCTTACGCTTCCTCACTTGTTCTCTATTTCTGCCCTGCTGTCTTATATATATATATACATTTATATGTACATATGTATGTGTGTATACATATATATAAGCACACATATATCTTGTATAGAGTATCTCATTTCAATACTGAGATGTAATTTATATCCCTTTTCATTCTTACAAGAAATGTGTGCTAATCCTCACTGTGGTTATAAAATACCAGCTCTCACAGCAATTTCCAGCATTCATCAATTATTCCTGATCTGTTCAAACAGATTGTTCATATAACAGTACAGCCAAAGTCTTATTTCTATGGGCTTATCATTTGACATTCTCTAGTTTCTGGTGGCACGCTAGCCTTATAAAATAATAAAATATTTCTTAGAGTAGCAGTTACAAATGCTGAGAAGGAATCAGGAGAACAATAATTTAGCATTTCAATTTGAGTCTTTCAGTGAAGAAGCCAACACTTTCAGTTCTTCCCAAGCCTGAATTCTGCTGTCGGTCATACCAGTTCATTCCTGTGTGTGGTAAATTCAGCTAAGAACATAACATATATAGACTTGATAGGTACTGGAACCACTGGAAAACAATATTTGACTTAAAAATCTATGCCCATCTTTCAGAAGAAAGATGGCACCTTCTCCAATGGCATGAAATTTCATAAATTAGAGAAAATAAATTCCTGATATTCTGGGGTGAGTTGGAGTTTCATTCTCATAGTCTTCTTTGGAGATGACTATTCCCAGACCTTTATATAAAGTAATGAGGACTTGATTCAAAGCTCACTGAAATCAGTGGGTATCTTTCCATTTACTCATTTGGATCAGAACTATGGATTAAGACTGCAGTGCATTTTTAAAAAATGGAAACTGATTACACAAAATGACAACCTGATATTGGATCAGATTTTATTTTTAAAAGCTGGAATAATTTAATTGCATCTGCACGCCTCTGCCAATTTTTATGGTTTTATTACTATATATTTGCCATTGTTCCTGTCACCGGCTGTAAGACCCACACCAGCAGAAGAAAATTACTAATAAATTGAGTTCCCCAGGGAAAGAATAAAACTGATAATATGACAAACTGTTATCTAATGAAAATGTTCCTGATACATATTTTTTTGAAATCAGTGGCAATATTCTCATTACTTTCACTGGTATGTGGATCTCACTAAAAGAAATCAAGCACAAAGTGAGAGAAAAAATATCAATATTTCTGGTTATTTTATTTACTGAGATCTTAGTCATTACTTCTACCAGCAGTGGATAAGAAACGTTGCTCCCCCAAAAGAAAACAAACAAAAAAGAGGTCACAAACTCAAATGCCACCATCTGCCTTCATTAAGCATTTTTCATTGATGTCAATAGATACTGACACATTATATTAGCATAATCAGGACATTCTTGTTGAAGAGAACACCTTATTTGAAAGAAGCAGCATAACTACCATATCTTCTTCTTTCACATTTTTGTTGTAAAGGTTTAATAAGACACTTCCCTCAAATCATCAGTTCCACATTACTTAGAAGAACAGGCTGCTAGTGAACAAGTATTAGCTTTTACCGACTTTCGAGATGTCACTGCAAATGCCAATGCCATTAGCAACAAAACTGATAAAGCCTCACTGCAACTGTGGCATATATAATTTACACTCAGTCACATTACATTTTAAATAATTGTCTTGTCACCTTTAAGGTTTGTATTGTCATCTTAATAATGAAAAAGGAAATGCTGGGTAAGTTTTACTATTTTTTTATTCAAATTTGAAAACAACAGAAATCTCTGACTGCATATATTAGAAAAGGATGATTGTAAACTATGAATAATATATCACCTCAGTAAAATGATCAGATTATAATCTCTTCATAGTGAATCACTTTTGATGAGTTCTGCTTTTTAATCAATCACTGAAGGTTAGGGCTGACAACATGATTGATCAGGCCAGTCAGGAAAAGCTTCAAACCATATCCCAGCATATCAGACTTAATATATGTACACAGACATTCAGTCCCTTAAAACCAAACCAAACAAATAAAATGTCATCGTTCAACTGCCAAAAGTAATTTAGATGTAAGACAGAAACCTCCTTTTCATCAGGGTCTAACGTCCAGATTTCACACATTCAGCTCCCAGGTTCAGTCCATTCTCTTGAAGGCACAGGACTGGGTTAAGCGGCCCTACATCTTTCCCCATTCTCAGTGATCAGGT
>VYZV01033139.1:17363-31416 GCA_013401275.1 Pandion haliaetus
TTCTCAGTGATCAGGTACAGTGCCTGCTTTATTCAGCATCTTGTTCAGGTCTATGTGATTAATAAAGGACTTTCAAGATGATACCTCCAATATTTAGGCCTGGGAAGCCCAGTTTTTTAAAGCAGATTGCGCAATGCTAATTAATGTCCTTCAAGGCATGAAGACAACAACTATACTAGCCTAAAAGGCGTATTGCTAACAATGCTTGAATTTGTCTTCTGAAGTAACCTGTCCTGTTGTTTGGATCCTAAACTTTTTTTTTAATCAAGATTATTTCAGCCCAAAGCGTTAACTGTTTGGGGTTTTGTTTGTTTGGGTTTTTTTGACATTTCTGGGCCTCCTATTCCTAGTCTGGGACCATGCTGTGCAAACAGAGAGAACTCCATACCTTGTATTTTCCTCTTTCCTAAAGCATAGAGAATACTGTCTGTCAAAGGTGACAACCTTATATGGTACTTCTTCTAACACCCTGTGATTCACAGCCAGGCTCAGACATCAAATACCTTCTTCCTGGACAAGTGAAGCTCTTTGGATTTCTTTGCTTTGTCCCATTTGTTTCTTCAGATTTCTGTGAGTCCCCAGTAACTGACATTTATTCTAACTGTCGAGTCATCCTCATTTTTCTCTTGTACAGTGGCAAAACGCTCACGAGTGACAACCTTTACAGTTCCTTGGGGCTATTCTGCTTTTTAACACTGAAAACTGTAGATCACATCCTGATTTTGCTGTTCTCTTTGGCAGATGTTTTATTACTTTTACCAGTAGCTTCTTTTTATCACATTTCCCAACAATTCTTTGGTTTGAGGATGCTGAGGTTGGTTATATTTCTATACCTGAATGGAACAGATTCATGTTAACTTAAAAGTAGTTTTTTCTTAGTGCTACTCTGGCATGTGTATTACCATGCCTGCTAGAAGAGATTCTACATACATGATTCTACATACATGCTTGTCTTACGTCTTCATGTAACAAAACTGTTTCAAATAAGTGATTTTAATAGTTTAACGCATGTAAACAATATTTTCTACTTCTTTAAACATAATTTGTCCACCTTCTTCCAGGGATCCCATATAAATGTGTTGGGTTTTTTTCATTCATAATATTAATTGCATTATCTGTATGTTAGGAAGTTTCAGCGCTGCTTCAGAGATGGAGCTCATCTGAAGTCTGTGAAAGTGTCTCTGGCTATTAGGTTTTTCAGTCTCTAAATTTCATTTTTCTGTCAAATTTCAGGAATTACCACTCAAATGGCTCCTATTGAATTTTAGTGTACTGCTTAAAGCTTCTCTTCTACACCTGATTAAGAAGCCTCCAAAAATTAGGGATATGCTAGTCTGCCAGTGCTGACAGCTTAAACTGTTTTTTTGCAGGTCTCATCCATGAGCACAAGTTTCCACTTTGCATGTGAGAACAGAAAATGTTTTGGTTTAGTCAGATTGGTTTATGCAGACTTGTAGCTCTGCAGTTTGCTTTACCACGTTTCCTCCTAACTGTCTAGGCAATTCTTGTGCAACAACCCAGTCTCTCTCCAGACTACATTCAATCTGAAGTCAGGCACCTGGAACCAAAAGCATCATCTCTCTGCTTGGTCAGATCCACAGATACAAGGTCCACCATGAAAACAGCGACAGTGATTTAGAGCCGCTACCAGGTAGCAATACTTATCCTTTGCGAACATGCAAGTGTCTTGGTCCCACTTGGGCTTTTGGCTCATGCTTGGCCTCATGCCTCACCGATCTGCTGCCCAGTTGAAGCTGGGGCTGGGCCCATGGCCACGGGTGAGCCCAGCCACCACCACAGCCCAGCTGCCATGGCTGGGCCTGCCCGGATCTCCTCTGCAATAATATGTCAAAACTAGATACTCATTAATTAATCCTTTCAGTTTCTTAAGCTTTTTGTTAAGTCTTGCGTCCTATAACCTGTAAAGATATCTTCTTTACCCAGTAGCACGCTCAGGTGGGACAGGAGAATTAGGCATCACTTTGTCTAACTAGCTTCCAACTTCATTTTATTTCTCATGGTGTACATATGGAGGGTAGCCTCACTATTTGCTCAGTCTAAATGTACCTCTTGCACATTCCTCCTGAACAGATGACTTCCACTGGACCAGATTCAAATTAATGCTTGTCTATCTATAGTTTGGATGCTCTTTCCCATGCTGCCCAGAGCTTCTGATTATAAGCACTGCTTACTGTTTTTTCCCAGCATCAGAACACCATCTTTGTACATGTTTTATTACTTTTACTGTCAAATTCTGCTGTCTTGTTTTTTTCTACAAAACCTCTCAGGGAGAAGCATGACACGATGGTACCTTGCTGGGAAAGTCACCCACCAAAGGGAGCACTACCTGAGCACAAACATGTGTTCTGTTTTCCTGGGGGGCCTTGTCAAATTCTGCTAACACATCCAACACAGAAAAACGCTTGTCCTTGACATTGTCCTTGAACATCTCACCCTTAACAGAAAGTAAGACAATACTATCATTCTTTTAATTTTCATGTTTTCTATTCATAAATAGAGATTCTTTGCCTATCCACTGCTGTAGCCAATGATATCTCTGAAGTTTTTCAAATCTCAGTGCAATAAGCTTATCCACTTCCTCCTTTGGGCT
This sequence comes from Pandion haliaetus, assembly GCA_013401275.1. Taxonomy (NCBI): domain Eukaryota; kingdom Metazoa; phylum Chordata; class Aves; order Accipitriformes; family Pandionidae; genus Pandion; species Pandion haliaetus. The sequence goes on from VYZV01033139.1 coordinate 19,975, forward strand.
TTGTCCTACAGTCAAGAATTTGGGGATGGGGAGTTTCTTCCAGCTCTTTACTGTTCTGGCTGGGTTGGCACATTCGATCAGCAGCTCTCTTCTTCATTTCCTATTCTTGCTCTGATTACGGATTGAAGTCAGCTTCTACATGAAGTGCAGACCCCCAGTATTTCTGAAGTCCAGGTTCACAGCTATCTTACTCAGCAGGAACTGACTTCGAATGATTACAAGTAACACACATTTTGCAACCAGCCACTGTCAAATATAAGGCTCCAGGTCTGCATATAGATTGAAGTAATGTTTAAACTGCCTTCTGCTGTCTTCTGCACTTCCCGAAAGTTTCAGTTCCACATGCATTGTCAGCGTTTTACTTTTTGTACTCTAAGGTAGTCAGTGATAGCTCTATTTTGAGTGTGTACAAGAAATGTGCTGTTCTCTGCCCCATTCCAGCTTGCTGAGATAGCAGCGACCTTACATCCAGACCGTCAGTTTGAAGCTCAGGCACAGACATCTCAAGTTCATACTCCCTGACTGATCTCATTGCTCATATGTTGAGCTCAGACTTGGCTTGAATCTGGAACTGCAAACCAAGGAAAGGAGTTGCATCTTGCTTCTGCAGACAGTTTAGATTGGATGAGCTCAAGCCAAATGAAATTGCAAGCAGCCCACATTTTGGCACAGTTTAATTAAGAAACTAAAGATGTACAGGTCCAACCCAAACCCTGTCTGAGAAACTGGCCCTTTAGGCATAGTTCCCAGTAACAAACTGTGCAGCCCAGAGTACAGGAACATGTGGATTTAAAGAAGTCTGCTGAGTTCTTACTGTTCTTAGCAGGAGACCCTGTTTTCATAGGTGCAAGCTGCCATAAATTAGAATGATGTCACTGAATGTACCGAATATGTCACTAGTTCAAGGGTAGATAAACACAAAGGAAGCTGACTGTAAAACATGGGCAATAGAATCCAGTTCAAGTGCTGAATTGGACTTAGCCCTCTAAGATGAATCTAGGCTTCAAAACTGGCATTTTTCCTGGCTTTCTGAAAAAGCTTTCAAATCCACATGTTAGGAAACACTGATTTATATGCTTTTATGTTTTCCTATCTCTCTAACCAGAGAATTCTGTAAGATGGGAGCAGCAAGATTTATCAAGAGATGACCCAGCCCACCCCTCTGCCTAAAGGTAGGTATGATTAGTAATGTTTCATTACCTAACCTGCACTTTAAGACTGCTAGCAATGCTGGCTGAACAAACTTCCTTAAACAATCATTCCTAATCCCCTCCCTGCTGTTTGAAATTTTCTTCCCTAGTATCTAACCTGTATAATAATAGATATAATATTATAATTATAATTATTCTTATTTCCATTATAATTATTATAATTTTNTTTTATTCTCTGGTATCATGCTCCTTCACAAAATCTTCTAGATGACATTAAATAACTTCCAGTGTTTCCACAGGTTTTCTAGAACTCTCTCATCGATATCCCTTCCAGATGCCCTTCAGCTGATATACACTTTTTGATATACACAACTAAATGCAGGTACAGAAGTTCACGAAGAACTAAACAATCTTTAAACCTCTATTAACAGCAGTAGTGTGGCATTCTTCTGTTACGCACTGTGTTTATGATCATGCAGCTACACAATTTGTATTTTTACATCAGGACTGAAGTGTGGATAAATCCTACAGGTAAGTAAATATTGCTAGCAGGTCTTTGAGTCATACAGAACTTCAGAGTTAGATCAAGTAAGAATATCACAGCGACATTATCTGACCAACCAAGCATTATTTAGTTGTGCTGATTATAATAAGAACAATTCTAGTTTTGTGTTTACCTGTTTTCTTTCTATTAATACCTAAGTATATAACATATGCAATAATCATTCATCAGTCCAGTCATTTCAAGTCTATAGCTACTTACTGTAGCAAAGTGGGAAACTCATCTACTTAATTGAAAACCTCTATGAATATTGAATTTATCCAATAGCAAAAAAAAAAGAAAAAAAGATATTAAAGTATATTCTGGAAATAATTTATCTGTAGTCTTTATGAGCCAACTATTCAACTACTCTTCTAAACTTTCACAATAGAAAAATGCTGATACTAATGACTTCTTCGCTTCTGGAAACCCTTCAATACCAAATGCTGAAACAGTTAGATATATTCAGTACAGTCTGCTCTGAGATTACACAAAAAAACCCTTGTCTCTTTAAAGATGGCAGAGATTATTGGATATATAAATCCTACCTTGTAAAACCTTTCCTGTCCAATAAAAGACAGCTAGAAAAAAATATAATGTGGAGTTGTCTTTAACCCAGTGAATGAAAGTAGGTGGGAGGCACAAAGCTGTTCCAATTGCAGAGAGGAGAAACAGTAATGTAGCCAGTAACAATTAATCCATATAATAACTGATAAGCCATGGATAAGAGAGGAACTCAAAGAGAATCCAAGAAAAGAACTGTTAAATTTGTTGCAACCCCCTCCTGTTTGTTACAAAGGCATGGCTTGCTGATAGTGGTGGGAGAGAAATGAGAACACTATCTCTTTGTCTGTGGCTCTAAACCAAAAGAACGAAAGGTCTCATACAGAGGAATGTGAATTTACCTTGGCTCCATTTTCACAGTTCCCAGATGAGAAATAATGATGACCTTAGGGAGCCAGCAGTGTTCCCTTAGTAGTCTCTATATTAGGTATTTGAAATATATTGAAAATTAAAATGATAAGATTACTTCCCACTTAAGAAAACACATTGATTCTTTAAATATATGAGCAAAATTAAAGATGAATTTAAGAAAATTACTTATTTCACAAAAAGCGCATTAACACTGCCCATATCATTATTTATAGAGAAAGAAGGTGATTTTGGCTGAGGTGACAAATTACCCTTCCACAGCAGAAGGAAAAAAAATTGTTTACCAGTTCAAGCTGTAAAGTTATTAAACAAGATCTGACTGTACTAAGAAATGCACAACATATTAGAAAAGTCAATTTCTTAAATTAAATGGCAAATCAGCGAGTGGATGAAGGACTGACCTTGGATCGGGGTGGTGCTCGGATGTACCATTTACAGTCTACTGCTTCAGTTTCAGAAGCTTTTCCTTCTTTGACAATTTGTACAGATTCCACAATTCCTTCAGGTCCTCCCATCTCAAACTCACAAACTGAATAACAAAATACCAGAAAAAATGAAACCTGAACAGCAAACAAAAATATTTTCTACAGCAGAGTGCAAAGGCCTCCATGTTAAAAAAAAACAAAAAACAAAACAACATACCAACCTGGCAATGGTTTCAAAATGCCAAGGTCCTTAAAATCTGGATCTTAAAAATTGAGAAAGAGAAAATTAGTTTTGTTCAATATCTTGGCTATAATGTCAATGTGCTAAAATTTGACAATGCACTTCAGTGATACAATTATACATACTTTTCTTGGAAATGAGAAATGTTTCAAAACTATGGCAACACACTAATTATTAATGCAGAAATTATTGATACTATCATACCAAGTTCTTCTTTTTATGTTACGAAATCCTGCTTTTCTCTATCTCTCTTTTTCAGAAGAGTGAGTTCAAAAATATTTCTGCATACACTAGCAAGCAAGAACATCACAAGCTAACCACATGATATTTTAATACATCAGTCTAATGAAAGAGGATATATTTACAGATCCATTCAGAATCCTTTTGCCTATTTTGCATTTTGCAGTATAACACTCAGCTTAACTAGAGAAATCTAAACTTCATTCTGTGTACAACTATCCATAGATCATTTCACAAAATCTGGCCCAGTTTGAAGATACTGCCCAAAACCAGAAATGTGAAAGAGGCTAAAGTATTTCAAGTGAAGATGATTTCTTCAGAATAGACTGGTCTTGTCTGGGAGGTTTTTATCACTTGCACTGCTTTTCTACCTAAAATGAATGTTCTGCAGTTTTTCTCATTTTCAGGAGAAAAGAAAAAAAAAAACAAAAAACAAAAACCAAACAAACAAAAAGACTATGAGAGAAATCCACTGGCCTTTACTTTCTTCTGGAAAATTGATAGGATCTGGTCTTCTGAAATCAATGATGACCACTTACATACAAACACTCTGCATTAAGCTGCTCATGAGCCACATACAAAGTGCCCAGGCCTCAAAAGGATTGGACAAGAGGAAAACCAAGGTAGAGTGTGAGGCATGTAGTCTACTCGTGGAACTGATCTTATTGTTTCAGGATTGGGTCAGTGTAGAAAAAGCTATAAATAAAACAATTTAGAGAAAGTTTGGAAGTAGGAAATGTATCAAATAAAAAAAAAAAAACACAACCCTTCACAAAAACTGCTGTTCCCCTCTAGCCTCAGTTGAGTCAGAATAGTAAGAATCATAACCAAATAATATCCTGAAAAAGTCTAGTGCTCTATAAGCCAGATCAGCCATTTTAAGCTAAAGAGTCAGAATGTGTTGACTTCAAAAATTGGAGCTGTAAAACCACTTTTTTAAGCTGTCCCTCTATAATCAGGCTGCTGTTGTTCTTCCCAGTTATCTTTTACAGTTGCAGAATATAAATTGTGAGAATATAAATACTCATGAACTTAAGGGACTACAAATATAACTGAGTAGGCAATTAGCATTAATTGTTAAGCTGTTTTATAGATCAGTAGATAGATATGATAACCAGCAGCACTAAGTGTAATTAAATATTGCAGTTAATGTACTCAGATGTTGATATCTAGTGCTGACAGCAAGATAATTAAAGGAAACCTACTTTGACTGCTGGTCTAAATTAACAACCAAACCATATCTAGTGTAACCATTACATATCTTCCTTTTGCTGAGTTTGCAAGGATCATTCTGATTTACCCAAAACACTCCACCATGTTAGCAAAGTACAGAGGAGGAAGGAAGGAGAAAAAGCTCCTGACAGCATTTCTCCCATATGAAGGAGTTTTCATATAAAGGAGAGCTAGTAGCAAGAATCCAGACTGAAGTGTAATCTAGACCATGCAATTTGACCCACAAAACAATTCTGAAAGTATGTTCTCATTTGTTAACAATACAGTAACATTGGTAACAATGCACACAGAAGTGTACAATCAGTTAAAATTCTAGACATATGGTAGATCTTGCTCAGTTTTGAAAAATAATATTTTTTACAACCTTTCAACATCTCAAGAGGGATAGCAAAATAAAATCTATGACACCTGACACACTTCATTAAACATTAATAGTATACCAATATTATTATAATAAAAACAACACTCTGTAAATAACATCTTATCAGAGATGCTGAGAATTCTGCCATGTTTAAGCCTATTTACCCAGCAAATGTTTGTTTTTTAAATAGTCTACCATTAAACAGATTATACTTTATCAGCTCTTCTGTATGTAATTCAATCAAATTGTTATTTTCAGTCTGGCTGAGTCAGAACCCTTTTAATGATATCTAAACACAGACTGGCTAGATCTTCCTATAGACAGATAGTCCTGATGAAAATCATGTTCCCATTAGGAAAACCTCCCAAGATAGGAAGATTTTGCTGTGAAAAATAAGATTGATCACCTATAATGAGAGAGAAAAATAGGAGGCAATAGGCCTTGAGGAGAATGCAATACATGTACATTTTTTTATGGGAATCTCCTTAGTGGGGAAATGAAGTATGTAAAGAGAAAACCAGGAATTTTCATAAGAAATGAGAAAATGTGTAAAGGTTATATAAATGGAAGACCTTGCATCCAAAAGAAGTTCTGTGGCTCTTTCCTGAAGCATTGAACATCTCTTTTAAAGCCAACCCAGACCAACAAAATAATATCCAGAAATTCCCTTTAGTGATATATTACAACCTATTACACAAATAATAGTTTCCTGCAATGTTTAGTTACTATCAGCTCTTCTGTAAAGTCTCTGTGAAGCATAGAATTACATCTGAAACTGCTTATGAGATGCAAGGATCGGTGCCAGGTTATTTAGAGTTACAGGCAAACAAGCAGAATGAGAAATGCTAGAGTGGCCTAAGGAGAAAATGGCAATAATCTATAATTTCCTTAACCATTAAAAAAAAATGTGGTAGATGAGCAGACAGTGAGGTGGACTGGAAACTGGCTGAACAACCAGGCCTGTGGTGGTGGAGATCAGCAGCACAAAGTCCAGTTGGAGGCCAGTAATGAGTGGTGTATCCAAGGGGTCAATACTGGGTCCGATCCTGTTTAATGTCTTCATTAATGACCTGGATGATGGAACAGAGTGTACCATCATCAAGCATGACACAAAACTGGGAGGGGTGGCTGATACACCAGAGGGTCATGCTGCCATCCAGAGGGACCTTGACAGGCTGGAGAAATGGGCTGGCAGCAACCTCATGAAGTTCAACAAGGGGAAGTGCGAAGTCCTTCACTTGGGGAGGAACAACCCCAGGTACCACTATATGCTGTGGACCACGCAGCTGGAAAGCTGCTTTGCAGAAAGGACCTGGGGGTCCTGGTGGACACCGAGTTGAACATGAGCCGACAATGTATCCTAGCGACAAATAAGGCCACCAGTATCCTGGGCTGCATTAGGAGGAGTGCTGCCAACAGGTTGAGGGAGGTGATCTTTCCCCTCTACTGGGCACTGGTCAGGCCACATTCAGAGTGCTGGGTCTGATTCCGGGCTCCCCAGTACAAAAGCAATATGGAACTACTGGAGACAGTCCAGCAAAGGGTCATTAAGCTGGTTAAGGGACTGAAGTGTCTCTCGTATGAGGAAAGGCTGAGAGCGCTGGGACTGTTCAGCCTGGAGAAGAGAAGGGCCAGAGGTGATCCTACCAATGTGTATAAATACCTGAATGGATGGTGCAAAGAGGATGGAGCCAGTGACAGAACAAGAGACAAAATGGGCACAAACTGAAACATAGGAGGTTCCGTCTGAACCAGGAAACAGTTTTCCACTGTGAGGGTGACTGCGCACTGGCATAGGTTGCCCAGTGTGGTTGTGGATTCTCCATCCTTGGAGATACTCAAAAGCCATCTGGACATGGTCATGGGCAAGTGCCTCTAGGTGACCCTGCTTGAAAAGGAGGTTGGACACGATGACTTCCAGAGGTCTCTTCTAACCCAAGCCATCTTGTGATTCTATAATAACTAAACACCAGAATTGGCTAATATTGAAATAACTAGTTGAAAGACAAATCTAAGGTAATAGCAGAGGTTAGACAAATCTCTATCACAATACAGACTTGTTTTGGTGGGATTTGCTTTGAGTCCTGGGAACATGGATGTCCACCCTGGAGAAACCTGTAATATTTAGGACTGGTTTCAAATGGATCCACTAGGTCTTCATGGGAGCCTCCGAAGTTTTTGGATGCTGGCTCTGGGATATATTCTATACCTGGCCCATGGAAACCATGCTGCATTTCTTTATTTTTAGTTTCACTGTTACTATACAACAAGTCTGGCTTTTCTAAGCAGCTGATAAGCATGGAATTTACATGCAAAACCAGGAGGACAATTATTATGAGTTAGGGCACCTGCTTGCTCAAAAATCTTATGAAAAAAAGAAAATTGTAAAGTAAAAAGGGATTGTAGGTTAACTGGATTAACTCTTCAAAAGGTATGTAAATTACTTTGTTTACAAGTAAACTGCAGCATCTTATGTGGTTGCCCAGCTGTGGCATATCCACACAGAAACTTATTTATGCACCTATGCATACATGTTTGCATGCACTCTCTCAATTTAAGTCTTGCACATAAGGTGAAATTGTTTAAAAATCTATTACTTAAGTGATTTCCGTAACAGACAGGTAGATAGTATCTAACAGAAACAGGGAAAATGCATAAAGTTCAAACTAATTACTAGCAACAAGATACTCCACTAGTACATATTATTACAAATCTATTTTAAAAGATCAAATTTGGAATAAAAATCCACAGCTAACAAAATTATTGAACTTGTCTTCAAAGACAGATTCTGCAAGGCTTTTAAAAGTAATTTTAAGTCACGCAGAAAAATTACAGTATTTTCTTTCTTTCCAATGCACAAATTTGTGAGAAAACCTCTCACATTTTGTTCATCAGTTTATCTAGCTTTTCACATAATGTTCATTTGAACACTTTCTTACACTTTCAATGTCAAACCTGTTGTTTGTACTGATAGAAATAATAGATATCTTACTCTTGGAAGTCAAATGATTTAAGTCAACAGATGTTTCAATATCTCTTTCAAAAAATGGAAGATTGAGCTGGTTTGTGCCTTAGCAAACCTGTACTAGAATATATTTAATTACAGAGAATTTTTAATATCTGAAGTACAGTATATACAGTGAAGAATATGAGCAATTACTGTATAGTCACAAGTCAAGTTGAAGGAAATGTGTATGGCAAAATCCTGGTGCAGTTATGAGACCTGGCTGTGATGAACTTCTGAGGTATTTTGCTTTCTTTTGTTCTATAGATGAGAAATGAAGAAATTATTTGATCGAACTATACACTACAAAGGCTTGATGTTTGAAGCATAAAGGAGGTTTTGCTGTTTGTGAATACAAAAACCTCCTTTTTTGATGGATATATACACAAAGTAGTCACAATATGTAGAAACCATATTTCCCAATGATAAATAAGGAAACTCTCCATTTTTACTTATTGAACAGACAGCTGTAGATACATCTTCACATTTTCCTGTCTTTGAATGACTAGAAATAGGTTTTCAACTTCTATCTATCAATATTTAAGAAATTTTAACACATCCCTGTAATGCTCTGACATAGAACTTACTAAAGTTCTGATTTTACTGATTTTACATGTAAATGCTCATGGAACAGTGAACACAATTGCACTATTCAGCAAGCCGCCAGTTATTTATTTTCAAGTTTATGAAGTCAGGTTCTTTTACAATGATTTCTGGAAGCCTAAACCAGTCCTGCCCTCTTGAGGGGTGAAATATAATTCTCTGTAAAAGCAGAGTTTGCAGAACCAGGACAGAACAGCAGGGTTATTCTAAGGTATTTTATGTGGTTGCCTCCTAGCATTTGATGATACAGTAAAAATACTGGAAAATGATGACCAAAAGTTTTTAAAAGCATAAAAATCTGCTCAAAGAATCACTAAAGCAATTCTAAAATAGAAAAACATTTCTATAAGTAAACATTTTTTGTGAGGTGTACAAACAAAGGGGACTTAGCTATTCTGCTGGAGAGAGTAAAGGAAAAGTACTAAGTAAAGAAAATACTAAGTGAAATAGATGTGCAAAAATACACAAATTATTGTATTGTTAGCCAAAAATGAAATTTGTTCTGATGAATTATTCAGCTCTGTAGTCTTGTTGAAACTTCCATATATACGTCTGTATCTGTATTAAAGAGACCAAAGGATCTTCAAAGAAAGCCCATAGTTTGCTAGACACCCTGAACAACACTTCTATAATAGTTATAGCTGGCAATAGTATGTACTGTATTTACTCTTTGTTTTCTACGTTCTTTCTTTTAAGACAATATTGTGAGCAAAGGCAGCTATTTTGGAGGCTACATATTTATAAAGTAAAACAATGCTTCTCAAAATTTCACCTCTTAGCACAGTCATGAAAGAGCTCAAAGATGGTAAGTGCAAATGTAAAAGTGAACATGACTCTTGCTGTTTCGCCTTGCAGTTCTACCTGCTATTAGATCAACAAGAAGCCATATGAAGACAAATAAAGCAAAAAGATTTGTACTCTGGAGCAGTTTGAGAAACTCTGGTTTTGAGAATGTAGGTCCATAAGGAGACACTGCTTTGTCTTGCTTTTGGTGGTCTGACTCACAGTAAAGTACACTAAAGCTACTATTTGTCTTAGGAAGAAATTTTATAAATTAATGCTGCAAGCAGTAGGTGAAGTAAAATCCTATTTAGAAGAATACAGTCAACCTGCTCTAGTTACATTAACCAGATTCCTTGTATTGTTGAAATAACACAAACTGCCACCCAGAATTGCAGAAGTGTGATTTTTAAAATGATTTTTTTTTAATTTAGTTTTTTCTCTTGTCACTTTTACTAATCTCAGCTCATACTCACAATCAAGGTGTCTTTATAGTGTAATTAATATATTATACTGATTTAAAACCTGCACAGCTATAGTGACCTCATTAAGATGAGATATACTGCAAGTGTAAGCAATAGGTGGACATTGGTATACCAAAAGTTAATACCTGTTTCTTTAACATCTATTTGGAAATGAAAAGGCAGTATCATCAGAAAAAAGAAATTCTATGTCTTTGCACAACTTCTTGCTAAGACTGGTCAAACTGAGCAGACAAGAAGTGCCTGAATGACTGGAACAGACCACAGGATTACAGAGGTTGCACCTAGATTTCTCTTTTCATGCACATAATGGCACACTTTGAGATCTTAGCCTGCTTGCCTCCCGTGCCTACTCTGTAAACTGTTTAGGGTAGGTTCCTTCTCTAGTGTAAATTCTGTATGGGTTGGAATCACGTTAGAAGGTAAGAGGAATCACGAGAGCCTGGGTCTCATCCTCAAACAGTGTTTGGGCTATTTGATATGTGCACCTAAATCCCAGAAGTGAGAAGTGTTTCTTGGAACTGACCTAGTGAGAAAGGAGAGCAAGACTGGGCAACAATGTCATAGCCCAATGTCATGGGCTGCTGAGTGGAAAGAGGAAGTCTGGGAGCCTTGATGATATGTGTGGGATTATGTGGCAGATCATTTTTATAATGTTAAATGTTTACACTAGCAGCCAAGTGCTCCAGTTAGGCATCATATTCCCCTTATGCAGCACGCTGTGTGTGGAAACAAAGGGAAAAATGATCCTATGACAAATATTTCAGGGGCTGCATATACTTTTTTTTGGCCAGTTGCCCAGAAATGGGTGAAACAAGACTGAAAAAGCTCAGGAGCTAATTTATCTGAGCAATGCAGCCTTGCTGGGACAGTGCAGCTGACCAGACCACCAGGACTGACTATCAAGGGCAGCACCTTGTTTGCATCTCCCCAGGAAAATATCCCAGTGGCTTCCTGTGATTGACTAACAGTCTCTGAACTTGACTAGGAAGAAAGATGTGCGACATAAAAGTGCTATGGAGCTTTTCCTGAATGATGTTGAATACTAAGTATGGCCTAGTCGTGCAATTTCATCGTGATATTACTAAGGCTCAGGATTTGTCTCACTGGTTTGTTAGAGATGACTCCTAGCTCAGCCCAAGGAAATAACACTTTAAGGTCATGGTAGAAGCATACGGGAAAGTGATCAAAGGGTTTAGCCACAACTGGTTGCTAGGCATTACTTCTTCAGATTGAATCAATTTATACATGGTTATTGCNCATGGTTATTGCTTGCTACCATTGAGTGCTCAATCTGCATATCCATTTCAGAGAGGCCATTCATGCTGTATCAGTCCATAGAGTGGATTTCCCAGGACAGAGGGAACTTATGGGAATAACTTGGTGATATAAAGTAACCTTTGCTATTTTATCATAGGAGAAATGCTTTTTCCTAGTTTTACCTCAGA
>VYZV01033140.1:3725-21926 GCA_013401275.1 Pandion haliaetus
TTTCTTTTCCTTTTTTTTTTTTTTCAGTATGCCTCAACACTTCATGCTTTTCAGTAGACAATTTCCAAAATTGGCATCGGCAGGCTCATACATCTCATGGCAATACTTGGTAAACTGGACTGATTCCTAAGACTCTCTCCCTTTTGGCTGAGAAAAAGAACATAGTTTCTTCTAACTGGACAGTGAAACAATGCACAAGTCAAATGGTAGGATACCTGCAGTCAGTGCAAGAAATGAGAGCAACAATAGAAAAATCATGCTACTTTTTCATAATAAATCCAAAATGGAGAGTCAAATTGCCCTTAACTAGAGGGACAATTAAAATATCATCTAGAGGTGAAGGTTCAAACCCCCTTTTGTATAAAATGGTTGACAAATATGCTCCAGTAAAAATGCCATTCTGTTCCTACTAGCGCTTCTGACAATGCTGTTATGGACTTTTACCTTTCTCCTCTTCGGCTCCTCAAGCAAGGTGTTCTGTCTCAAAATCAAGACAGGTATCTACACATATTCTCCCTCACCATCAGCCCTGCCAATACACCTAGACATGCACATCAGTAGCATTCATTCTGCACACCGAATCTGGCCCTTGTTCACATCTCATCTTCAAATCGTGCTCTCATTACTCCTCCAATATCTCATCCCTTTCACAGTATCCATAAAGATACATGTGACTGAACCTATTTCTTCATACACCGCTCTTCCAAGTTACACTGTAAACTGGCAGTTTGTTTATATAGCCGACTCCCTTTCATATGCTGCTTGCTGGCCCTTATATTTCAGTAAACTACTTATCCAACAGAAATGCTACAATGGCCTTTCTAAAAACTTACCTGAAATCCCCAATGATCAGAAATCTGTACAGCGACATGTATTTGCAAAAGAGGTTTTCCAGGACGTTTTTTTACAGCCTGTGTAAAAATTGGACATTGTCCAAGAACAGTTTTTCCAACACAGAACACAATCACTAATTTAGGAATGTGTTTCTGTTTTATCAAACCCAGTATCTGCTTTATAAAAGTATGATTCCCCTCCTACCAAGCTGCTGACTGATATATTCTGTTTCTTTTCACTGCAACTTAGTATCATGCTGTGTTTTCACGTTGAGATGAAAATTGGAAAACAGGTATACAGGTTTATTCTGTCATCTTGACAATCTGTTTTTTCCCTGTGATATTTTAATCCACTTTCCATACTTTCAACATTAACAACTTCTGACAAACTTTTCTTCACCCATGAAGATAACTTCCTCATAAATGACCTTACACTATGTCTGAGGCTTGGAACATGAATTTATTTCCTTTTATCACTCTGTACTAAAAAGGAAGAAAATGAACCATTATTAAATAGGGCTTTCCTCCCATCCTTTTTAATTCTCCTTAGGAATAAGTGTTTCTTTTCCTTTTATCTTTTCATTCTGAACTACAGGTACAGTCCTATTATATCACTTGCTGATGCCTTTAAGCATAATACTTCAGCTCAAATGCATTCCTTAAATCAATGAAAATGAATTAAATTAGTACCTGCAGGCAGAATAAATTAAATAAAATGTACAATAATATAATTCTTACACATTTTTCTCTGTGCAAAAACATTAATATTCTGTGCCTGACATTCATATAAACAATTTTATCCCACTAAAATGAAATATCCATGTTTTCAATTTTTTTCTTATTAAAATTTAAGATTTTAAAAATGACAGTATGCCAAGAGAAAAGGTAATAATCTGTTTTCCCACAGAGAAAAGGAAGGCAGAGGATTCTCAATTACATTTTAAAGAATTGTACCACTTACAAAAAATACTGGTTTTCTAGGACTGAAAGGTGAATTTCTTCCTTTATCCACAGAACAAAACAAAACCAACTGCGGAAAAAGCGACCCGCGTTCTTTCACACATACGTTTCTGCTATGAATGTGGTATTTTCAGAAGCAAGAAGTTTATACACGTCCTGGTCTCTGCTTGAAACCTGACTAAGGACTGAATTTCTGATAGAGTTATCCAGAAGGAGCAGGGCTGAGCGCACACAAACACATTCAAAATGAGACACTGAATATTGAGTAACATTGTCATCTGCAATTACTCGAGATAAAATTGGGATTTGCATCAGTTCTTACTGTCAACTGTTCAGCATCACCTCCAACATCCTTGCTCATAGATTCTGAACTATGTGTTATGAACCTTTCCCAGTTGACCCACAACAACAAAAAAAGCATCTTGATTCAGAATAAAGGTCAAACTGCATTAGAAATTCCTTAGATAAATAGTGAAAATGAACTTTTTGACAACTGCTATTTCCATAGCATCAACAATCTAATCTGTGTGATAGCCATAAATCCAACAGGAATTCATTATTTTAGGAAGTAATAAGGTTGCCTTAGTGCTGTGAATGGCACTCACTAGGTCTAGATCAGGGAGTAGCCCCAAGGGGTACTCCACTGTTCCCTCTCTCTTGCTCCAAATTATCTAAAGGGAAACGGGTTTATGCATCTCCCAGAATTCATTTTTCCTTTGAAAAATAAGGAAAGATAGAGAATACAGAAAAAAAATAAGAAAAGCTTTCAGACTTGCTTTCCTTTGCTCCTTTCTGCCTAAAGTCTACCTAATCACTTTATTTAGCCTCAGCCTCTAAGCACCTCATGATTTTTCATGTATTAACAAGGCATATTCCAGATGAGGCACGGAGGCAAAGCAATATGCCCAAGCTGCCCGCAAGCCCACGGGTTTCTCAAACTCCAGCCTAACGCCATAATCAACAGGCCATTCCCTGGCTTTGCAATAGGTGAGAACCCAGAGCATTTTTCAAACGTTCATTTCAAGTTTCACCTTAGCATAGCTAATGTTGCCTACAAGAGAATTTCATCTTATGCGAGAGTGTGGGGAATGTTCTGCTGACACACTCAGCTGGTGACAGCTCTCCAGAGTCCACTGATAATATGTGTGTGGACAGCCAGAGACTCCCTGCTGGGTATCAGTGCGCAGCTTTCATCACCCTGCTGCCAAACAGGGCCTGGTGTAGTGAAAGAAATCAGATAATACATCCTAGCCAAAATGAAATCAATGGCAAACACCTGTTCACTGGGAGGCCCCAGATTAAACCTCACACCTGGAACACCTTCCTTTTGAATGGAGAAAAAGACAGTGTTTATGGTAAGCTATTTTTTAAATTTTGAGGGTGGTAGTCTTCTCAAAGACCTGTGGAAGCATCTACTAATTTCAGATGATGTCACATATAGAAAGAGAGTGAGCACACTTTTTTCCCCCTAGGATTTGAAACAGACTAAAAAGAAAAATTATTTCCTCTTATTTTTTAATTAGAATTGCCCGCCCCCCAGCAGGTGGAAGGACACTGCCTGCAGGAGCTTTTTTGTTGGCTAAAAACATGGTTTATATAATCAGCATGGTAATTAGTGAGCTCTTTGCTATTAAAAGGAACTCATTACTGCTATATTTTTCTGATTGATCCATACTCATGAAGCAATTTAAAAATGTAAAAAGCATTTTGTGAACCACTTAAAATAAAATCTTCAATATGAATATTGAGAAAATGTAACTGACAGTTGTCTTTGACTAAACTCCAATCTACAATTCTCTAGCAGTTCAAGCAAATCTACATGGAACTGGAAAACGAAAATAATTACCTTAAGTCATATATTGTTCTCCGCTACTTGTCAGATTTCCTTTGCAAGGGATGGGGCCCGTTAGGTCAACTAAATACTCACTTCAGATTCTGTGACACTTTCACAGGTGATCTTGCAATCAGACAAAGCAACCAAGTTCCTACACAAGTAGCTGTAGAGTCACTGGATTCCCCTGGATGACTCCACAACTTGCAGTGATGCTGCTCTTTTCCCTGAGGGCACCCGGGAGGCTTGCCAAGTCCATGAAGTCCTATTAGTCACACGGAGAGATAGCCTTCTGAGAAGCAGTTTGAAAATAAAATCACCTTTACTCAAAATTAATAAGCATGGATCTGAAACTGTTACAGAATGAGTTACTTTCAACTTTGTGCTCTGCCAAGTTTTCTCATGCTTCAAAAAGAAGTGATAAATTATCCAACAATTTCTTAATATTCAAATGCAAGGAGGAGGGAGAAGGATGAGGGAGAGATGACAAGAGGGTGGACACATGTCAACTGTTCAAAGAATTTCCCTTATTCAGGGAAATCTCAAGTGAAATTCTGCCTCCAATGAAGTCAACATACAACTCAATGAGCCCAACAGTGCCAGTATTTCAGCCTTGACCTCCATCCTCTAGTGCTTCTAATAAGCAGTCTATTCCTTTCTCCCTGACCAGCTCAGGTGACGCTTCATCTCCAAGCTAGCTGTGGCTCTGAGGTTGACCCCATTCTCTTAGGCTTAAAAAAAAAAAAAAAATTGATTCTTCCATCACCACAGCAATCCAATCTGGTGTTTATAGGCTCCACTACAGCACCAAATACTTTTACAAATTGAAAGGGCATCACTAGTAACTGAAATGGATACTTTTTTTGACAGGGATCATAAGCAACTATGGCTAGCCCAATTCACCTGCTATTAAAGTAAAAAGCAGACCTCAGTGAGAGATGGGTCAAGCCCTAAAATGATGCAGCATGGTCACAGAGTGCTTACAATAGGAAGGGAATATAGATTTCAGCTCAGACATTCATGAGAATCAAGGTAGGTCACTGTCCTGGAGAGCATGAGGACAACCATATCACTGTTCATGTACTTCTGGGCACTTTATGTGGACAAGTGATCTCCACGACTTACTCAGATAATTTTCATTCTATGCTCCCACAGACACACTCTCCTGCCAGCATTAAAACTACCGATGTGCCGTTTCAGAGCAATTCCTTTAAGATAATGAATTTCAATATTTAAAGGTCTATTTCCCTACCCTGTTCCTTCCCATTTCCATATTTTGAAGAGGAAAGGATTGCTATTTCAGCCTTTGCTCTTGTTTTTTTTAGTGAAATAAGTATTTTTAGGCTCTTTTTTCCTTCCACAAAAATGAGTGCTTATAACACTCATTTTGCTTTAAGAAATTTATTATCGCTTTCAAGCCGCGGAAACAACTCTTACTGAATATTATTTTTATCTTTCTTGGAGATGGGTGATTTATTTTTAATTGCTTCTTTAGGTCAGGATGCTGCTTACCACTATGCCTACATTTACTGTGTTCATTAATTTAAGCTTTTTAAAAAAGCAGTATGTCAAATCACTTTTTTTCTCCTGGAAAGGGAAGTCATGGTAGAGAGAGATCGAGATCAATTATTAATCAGCATTAACTGAAAGTAAAAAAACCCAAGAAGCATCTTAAAGACTCGAATGTTCTCGAGTGAATGAATTTATACCGGATCATACTTTTCCCGCAGAAGCTCTCCTAGGAAATTAAAGTACAGGGAGATCAAGATCTAAGTTCTCAGAGCTACTGAGGTCCTTTATTTTTATTTCAAGGCAAAAAAAACCCCCATACCCCACTTAAAATTAAAATTAAAAAAAGAAGTAAAAAAAGAAAATGAGAAAGAGCAATCTCCAAGGTTACACAAAGATGTAAGTGAAAACAAAGACCACAGCCAGCTCTTCCAAATATTAAAACTCCAGTTAATCCAAATCCAGCTGTCCATCCCCTCAAAGTTAATAAATTAATATATTCATAGAAGTACAAGATCCTAAACCCAGCAGAATAAACTGTATCATCTACAGATTTCAGTAGATGCAAGTAAATACACCCTTTGTTACTTCCTGCATTTTAATTTAACAAATATGAAAAAAGTACATGCAAAAACCCTGGAAAAATGCCACATATTTATTACATGGATCATAGGGGAGAACCCATAAACATCCATAATCTGATTTACAGCCTCTTCTGCTATGAAGCAGCGTATTGAAAAAAAGCCAGCCCAGAACTGCCTTGAAAATGTGATTCAGTGATCTTGTATTTGCTATGTTTTATGCAAAGCATAAAACTAGCTTTTAACTCTAATAACATTATTTTTGTCTTTTCATCCTGTATTTCGGAAAGTAAATTTGGACATACTACTGTAACTATCACACTGCCACTGAACTTTCTACTAGATAATAAAGTCAGTATACAGATAAGAATACATCCATTTCTATAAATAAATAAATAAAAATTAGTATAACAAATAACCGCCAGGAATTCGACTCTCCTTACAGATTAATTCTAACTTTGCATAATTAATGTTCAAAACCAGACACGCTAACATCAGCAAACCGAGTGGAGCCACCACGTGTGTACCAGGCAAGGAGTCCCCCGTGTCACACTTGCAGTGAAATCACTGCCCCAGGCGGTGCTGTGTGCGCTGCTTCAGACCAGGGTAACAGTGGATGCAATAGCCTATCCCTGACACAAGACTCTGCGGTGCGTCAGATGCCCAAGAAATCAGTGCACAAACTGTGCTGAAACTTTTATTGGTCAAGGCCATCTTTCACTTTGAAGCACAGCTTCAAACCCAGAAATGCAGTCACTTGTAATCCTGGAATATGCTGCTGAGCACCAACCCTTTCCCATCGCTTCCATTTCTCCAAGATCTGCTTCAGATCAGATCCCTGGAATCCTGATCCTGATCTGCCAGTCCTCATCTATCTACTGTTATTTCCTGATTTATTATAATTTTAAAACTAAAGTAGCGGGGTGGTTGGTTGGTTGTTTGAACCAAGGACAAGGTTGTTAGGGAATCAGGGTGATACCATTTTCACAATGTAATCAGACTTAATTTCCTCTCTCTTTTGTCAAGTTCGCTTCCTGCCCTTCAAGAGCTTGCTGGGACATGCTTCTGTGCAATATATTACTTTATTTTCCTTTCCATTTTAGTCAGTTTGACACCATAGGCAGTTTTCAACTGGATAAATAGTATTTTCTTATTTTTCTAAGAAATCTGGTCAAGTATGTTCTACAGGATCCACGGTTTTATTCCAGTTTCTCAGCATATCTCCTGTCCTCCTCAGACTATCTTTTTTTGCCTGTTTTAACTGCTGTTTGTCTAGTAACAGGCAAGCCCCTTCCTTAGAAAATGTCATTCATGGACCTTCACTGTTGCATGAACCAAATATCTGAATATGAACCACTCTGGGAAACCCATGGGCTTAGGCCTGTACTAATACTTCTGTGACCTACTCATCGCTACATGCTGTACTAGGAAAGAAAGGGGATATGGTAGGAAACCTAGATGGGAGTAACATAGAAAGGAAATCATAAGCTATGGCAGCATCATTGATCTGTGTAAGAAAAAGCAAAGCTGAGAGCCCATGAAATGCATTTTCCTGGAGCCACTCTTTCCAAGAACTGAAAGCAGAGAGTGAGATCACAGACCAGAAGAGGAAATTCAGCTGAAGAGCCCTGCTTCTCTGGGAATGACAAGCAAGTCATTCTTCTGAAGATGTCAAGGAAAAGTATGTCAGTCCAGCTGATAAAAGGAGATTAAGCAAAAAGTCAGTAAATGAAAAGTATTCCGTTAAGTCCACACAAAGGAAGCAACCAGAAAAAAAATTTTCAAAAAATGGCTGATCTCCTAAGTACCACATGTTAACTTTGTGCCAGCGGTCTTGTTTTTTTAATAACTAATTTATTCATTACTCCAGACTAAAGTGACTTTTATTAGCAAATGAGTCCACACTGACAGCTGAACTGATTTCCTCTTTCATCAAAGAGTTTTTATCTCATTGACCTGACCTTGTGGACAGAAGTCAATCTGTACCAACGGGCCGAGTATCAGAGCTGTCCCCACTGTGGTTGACAAAGACAGCACTAATGTGACCACCAGGAGCTGTAGCTCACTTTGGGGAGGTATTCCAGTATGGCAGTGTGATCAATTTTCCTGCAAAGACAAACCGGAGAAAAACATTTCAATGAGGCTTATGTTGCTGTTAAAGAACCAAACAGCATCACCCTGTTCACACTTTTAAAAGCTTCTCTGCTTATAGTGTCCCCAGAGTGACATTCTGAAAATACAAAGCAGTGTTTTAGAATCCCCAGTTTCTCCTGTAACCAACATCCTTGCACATACTTGCTGTGTCTGGCAAAACATTGGCTAAACTGAGCCCAGACAGAATACAATTTTTTTGCTCTGAAGTCCTACTTACTTTAAATTTAGATAAGGAATAAATTATTGCTAGTCCTGCTACGCTATGTTCATGCTGTTCTTTTCATCCTATTCTTGATACTAAAGAAGGCAGTGCTATTTTTTTAAGATTTTATATGGGGGGCATGAAGGTGCCCCACATAAACTCATGATGGCAAAGGGACCTATCTATTTGGGATTAGCGGAAGTGAGAGCTTTAACCCTACACTGCTTTCATTCTGGACTGTAAACTGCCTGCCAACATTTCGCCTGCTCCTTTGGCACCTCTTTATACTCTTAATTTTCAGGACAGGTAGCAATATATTCCTTTGGAAACATGACACAGCTTGTAACATCTACTTTCTGAGAGACCCCTGCGACAGTAGCAACTCCTCTCCTTACCCTACATAAAACTCATGAAAAATGGGCTCATGATCAAATACTAGCATTTTTCTTGTATCGCATTATCCATTTTACATAGCAAGGCAGCTTCCAAGTGCACCAGTCTCGTTTTAAGAAAGCCAGCAACTTTTTGCAGGGAAAGGCCATAATATAGAATTAGTGACATGCCTCAGTGAAGGATACTTTGGAAACTAGAGCATTTTATAAAGTATTACCTTTTGTCTCTTCAGACTTCAGTACACAAGTGAAAATTTCAGATTTCTTCTCTCCTCAGAAAGTGTTTGTCTTCATCACAATGTCATGACACATTTTGTTGCTGTTCAGCATAACTGCAGTAACTAAACCTATTTCAAAAGAAAGAAAAATGGAAGAGACTAGAGCAGCATACAAAGAAAAGAGAACTAACATGAATGGAAAGCCAGTACCAGGTCTCCGTGTTCTAGCTAGTTCAATTAGTATTTAATGCTAATAATTCATCTCAGTAAGACACATATAGTTACCACTAACCATAATGCAGGCTCCAATAACACAGGATAACATTATATGCATGTATTTACAGAAACACTGCAAATTTCACCCTTTTTCACCTCCCTTCACAGATAACCCCACACCAACATCATTAAACTAGTTTATATCCCTGGCTGGAGAAAATCAAAAACCATTGTGCAATTTTCCATTTCCTCTGAATGAGCTTTCAGTCATAATCTACATTTTTATTCACATTAATATCCTTTGCTAAATTTATCTGTGTTTCAATAACTGAAATCAGTATATTTGCTCTCAACTGCACTTCACTCACTGTTCATTTCAGATTAGTTGTTTACTTAACTGAACAAGCATTCCACAGAAACTTCTGACAACCAAGACGATCATCTAACCCCCTGAGATTACCCATAGAGCCCCACTCACTGAACTGTTTTGAAAGCCGAGTTTGGCAAATTGAGAAAAATATTTGCACGCTCTGTGACACAGGGGGTACCTTCTACTTGCATGGGCGTGCAGTGGCCTCGTATATTAAAATTAGTACTTCCTGTATCTACAGAAAAAACACATGCTTCCTAGTATCCCACTGACCTATTTAACAGCCACATCACACAGTTACACTTTGATCACCCACCACATACCTAGATCTTCTTCCTTCTCCTGTCACTTCCTATGACAGATCTATATTTTGTGGTAGAAATGTTTGATATGAATCTCCAAATGACCTTGTATGACCTTGTACTTTGTACTACTGAACTTCATCCTAACTTTTAAAGTTTTCTAATTCTTTCCATATTAAATTCTGATTTTTCCCTGTGTAGAGAATGCTTCATAAGTTTGCCTCAGCAGATTTCATTAGTATATGTCTACTTCTTGCACCAAGGGTAACTAAAAATATGAAAATATGAAATATAACCAATCTGAAACTTGGAGGAGCTCCACTGGGAACCATTAGGAACAGCCTCAGTAGCATGATTATTCTCCTAACTATACATAAAAAGACAGGAAAAGGCTCTTATTTATCATTTCTACATAGAAGGACAGAAAATAAAGGCATCACATAAAAAAACCCAAGTAGACAATAAAAAAAAAAATCTTCTGCATTATAGGCAGGTTTCCACAAGCTACTACTGAAGCCAGTGCTTAGTAATAGTCACAAGAACATTAAGATGATTAAGACTGCAGTATGCAATTAGCTCAGTTCAGGTACATGTTATACACGTATTGTTCCCGATTCCCTGAGGCACACAGAGATCAATACCACAATTTGAGACCAGGGCCAGCTTTTTTTCTCAGCATGATATTTTTAAACTAGATGCTCCTTACAGTAACACCGATCTGCAGCAATCCAGCTGAAACCAAGGGATATACAGATGTTGCAAACCAGTTACAATTTATTTTAGAATCTAGTCCTACAATTCAACTTAAACATTCAGAGCAGAAAAGGCTACAAGTGATGTCTCTGCATACCTATTATAAGGGGGAGGAAAGGGAAAATGTTATGGCATGCGGACGCTTTCATTGCATTAGCTCGTAATGGTATGGCTCTTTATTGCCAACAGCTCCAAGTATCACAAAAAGCTTTTATTTGCCATTATCTGCTTCATGGTGGTTTTAAGCTGGTTAGAAGCCAAGGTCCAGCAACCTCGCATCAGGGAAAAGCTTACAGCAGAGTCTAATGATGATCAAGATCTGTACTGTACATCATGAACTTGAGAAAAAGTTATTTCCTTTGTCACTCTCTTTATGTTGCCTTTCTTATTCTGCCAATTCACCCAAGGCAGGTTTCAGAGTGGCATACATATACACATATGTCGTAGCAGGTGAGATTTTTTTGGCCCTGCATCAAGCAGCATGCTTAGCCCTGGTGCTACTATTCCCTTTCCCTACTTCTGCTTTTCTTAGTCCTAGAAAGATCTCTGTTCTGAATAATCAGTAATTTAAGGCCCTCTAAAATGTTAGAAATTATCTATTTTTGTAACATTTATGCTTAATTGTGCAGCTATGACAGATTTGTTAGCAATGACAGAGGAGTGAGCTGTTCCAGCACCTACAGCTAAAGCTTGAAGTAACACCTGGGTTTTGACCAATACGAACTGTGGCAATGCCATTCAGCAGACTGGAGAAGGGACGGTCACTACTAACCTGTTTCTATCTACAGTTGTGGGGAGAACTTCTCCCTCAGCCCACGCAAACATTGTCAGCTGAGTGTCAGACACGAGATGGAGTTCTTCAGATGGATTAATTGTAATAAATATGTAAGCAAAGGAAAGGAAGTTTGGATTCTCCTTTGTAAAAGCTTTTCAATTTTCAGTCAAAGGTGGTCGTGAAGTTGAAAACAGTTTGGTTTTGCTTCCATCTGCAGGTATCATAAAAACCAAAGAATATATAGTAGTGGAGGCCAGCTGTGAGTCACACACGTGCCCTTCAAGAGGTAAAAGTGTCAGGGATTTTTCAGGAAATGTGAAGAGAGAAAGCAAGAAACTCGTCTCCCTCAAACGACATTTGTACTAGCTGTTCTTGAGGATGCTCCAGGCAACTTCATTTAGCCTTTGGCTGCTGTCTTGCCGAGCAGCCTTTGATGTTGCCCCAGGCAATTATCATCTAGCCTTTGGCTTCTGATTCATTGGACACCTTTTGTTGCCATTTCTGATTTGTGTGATCAGATCTTATCAATTTCACACATATATGACTCTTTTTGTCCATCTGGACAATTATGTAAATCTGATGTAATCTTAGGCTTGGTCTTTTTACTTTCATTTAATTCACTTCAATGGTTTTATTTTCTTTCCTCTCTATAATAGACTCAGAAAATCCCATTCTTCCTGCCCGATGGAATGCCTCATTTGCTTTGATTTTTCTATTCGTTTTTTGGGCGGGGGGGAGAAATATGCTTTCTTGGTATTTATCTCATTTTATACTCAAAATGTTGAGTGCATACCTGCCAGAGCCAGATCTTCCACGCCCTTCTGCTCAAGGCAATATATCTTGGCCTTATCAAGCAGCAAGGTAAGAGATTTAGAGTAAGATGGCTGCTAAAGCTGTGAACTCCTGCCTATTACTCCTGCATTAACAGAAAGAGTAGCAAAAAGCTGCCATCAGATTTCTTCTTTGCTTATGATACTTAAACTTATTTCTTCTTTGACTGGGAAAAAGCTGAATTTAGATTAGACTGTAGCTGTGAGGTGTCATCATTTCAAGTAATTTGGGGAGTGGGAGAGGAATGTTTGACCAGCTGAATGTTAGTAGATTTTCTGATTTTTACTATCTGTTTTTGAACCTCACTTTTTGTATACATTTCTTTTGATCACATCTTGTGACTTTTCAAAGTGATAGGCCAACTTCAATGAACAATAATGTCTAAATATCAAAAGGTCTCCACAATTTTAACCTTAAACAAACTGTATTGCAAACACAAATCTATCTTCAGATTTATTTAGCAGCTTCCCTATTACCACACCACAAAACAGAAATCACAGTAATGAATGTTAATTCTGCAAAGGAACTAACTGCAGACGTTTGGAGCCACTCTAGCAGTAGGGTGCTCTTATCTAAATAGCCAACGAACTCAAAGACCTCATCTAATGCCTGCAGGCTGTGGACCCTGAAACACACCACTACGTTAAAGATACATCCCCTGTTTTAGAAAGTTTACACAAGAAAATTACAACATAGCTATACAAACAAAGATTACCATTAAAGTATGAAGTACTCCTGCTAGAAATAGCTTTTAAAGGAAAGGCTGTATAGTGCAGAGAAAGCAGGAAACTCTTCCACTTTAACTCCTGGAAACTTCTTCTTGCTCAGTGCACTCCCAGTTCATACATCCGTGCTCAGTCAGCAATGGCACCGTGCAGGCACCAGAGCCGGGTACTGCCATCAGCCCCACTCTACAGGGCAGGGCAGCAACGTTTGCACTGTATTTCACAAGAATGTCTAAACACTTCTAAGCAAGCAGCCTTCCCTCGCTCGTTAGTAAATGCACTCACATGAAAGTCTGAATGGTGCAAAGTCACAGAGTCACTTTGGTTGGAAGGGACCTTTGAGATCATCTAGTCCAAACCCCCTGGCTCAAGCAGGGTCAGCAAGAGCAGGCTGTCCAGGACTGTGTCCAGGCGGGTGTTCAGTATCTCCACATAGAGAGAGACTCCACAACCTGAGCAACCTGCTCCTGCATACAGCTGGACTGTGTTACCTCATCTGCACTCTCCCATCTTACGGACAGGAGATCACACAACATGACTAGAGGTGTGGGGGCGAGGGGAATGGCTGGCTCACATGGCACTTGTTCTCAGTCATCCTCTACAGCACAGCGTGCAACACCTCATCTTCCAGCGTGATGGAGCAGGGCATACCTGCTTTACAAACAGCGCTCCACAAGTGAAGTTTGGTGGCTCGTTTGTGGTTTGGTTTTTTTTTTTTTCTTTCTGAATAATCTTATCCAGGGGCAAACAAAATGATCATCACTGGAAAACCAAAAAAGCAAATGCAAACCCTAAAGTTTCAAGTTTAGTAGCACTGACTTCTCAGAGCATAAAAACAATGCAAGACGGCAAAGAACTCAAAGACAGACAACTTTCTGGTAAGATCAAATTGCCTGGGGTGAAAAACGTTTTAGCAAAAAGCCAGCCAAGGTCTGCAGTTAATATCTGAAGAAAACATAAACACAAGCATAAAATACTATGCAAAGAAAGGCACTGAAGCTCCACTGCACATGCCCAAAAGCACTGTAACAATGCGCTGCAACTATATTGTAATACTGCAACTCTGACATTTTGTAGCTTTTGTATTAATGCAAATAAACTTTAAACTTACTTTAAAATGACAGGAACATTAAAGGGTATAAATTTTCATGTGGCTAACACTCTTGTGAATGTGCAAAGGCAATCACAGAGGTCTGTTTGGATGGTTTACACAATACTATATTGGCATTTAACTTTCAGATTTGGCTGGAAAACACTTGCTCAGTATTGGTGCTCGGGAACGTAAGCCTAACAGTGGTTCTCAAAGAAACACCTACACACTAGAATATGCTTAGTCATTTTAAACTTAAAATTACTCTTTTTTGGACTCTAGTAACAGAATGTGGTGCCTTTTTTTCTGAAATATTTTCATGTTTTAATCATCTTCTATCCAAAAGATTTACAACCACGTTTTCCAAAAAAAAATCAGCTACCTCATTTTGTCAAAAGTCACTACAAGTAGGAATCACATTTTGCCAAACATCTCTGGGAATAGCACCCAGTCAGAAAAATATATCATTTGGGATAAGGCCTTGCCTGCCCCATCCCAAACAGCTGAGCGGGGTTAGCAAATTCAAAACTTAAATCACTGTCAAAACTCAGAATCCTTAAAAAAACACCACAACCACAAAACAACAAAAAATCCCCCAAACCCACAACTGGTAACAAACCCTTCTACAAATACTAGCTCAGATCCTCAGTCTCAGGGTGAAACATCAAATATCTGCAGCATACTAATATCAGAAACTCCTCTTGCCCTGTTAGAACTTGTTTGGTTCTGATCAGATCTTTACCATGACCATGACAATTTTGTAATCTGTTAGAGAACAGAAAATGAGACCATGTTTCTGTAGCTCTTTTAAATAATGTCTGTAAAACTTGTGCTGTTAAAATGGGTCTTCCTAGTTTTCTCTCCCCCTGCTTGAATATTGTTTATTTCCACCTGCACATTGATTCATAGCCCCAGTAATTTCTATGAATTACCTTTCCTCTAGAATATTATTATGGTGCCCTATAATTACTACATCACTACTAACTACAGTTACCAAATAGTACAGTGTGCTGAGCTGGGTCAATCATTATCTACCCAGGCTTAGATATCACAAACTTGCTGGAAAGAAATAAATTACAGATCAGTACTACTGGAACTGGAATAATCCATCCCACTTAATTACAACTACTACATTTCAGTACATTTCAGACAACAGTTAAAAAGATTCAGTGAATTACTTGTATGAAAAAGTCAAACCCTTAAATAAATCTTAATAAGGCCAGTCCCTAAACTACCACTCCACAGAGACAGGATTTTTTTTAATGCACAATCATAAAATAATTTACTAGTAACACCATTAGCAACAGCTGAACTTCAAAGCAATAGCTCCATTTACGGCCAGTATGAAACACAAAACCTTCACAGCCTTGCATGAATGGACTGGGTTGAGCAGGTGAGAAACTGTGGTTAGACTTTTAGAAGATGGTTTAGCTCACATGTCTTCACAACGTATCTGTGTGTCAAGTTTATCCCACATTTTGGGAAAATTTTAGAAGCTTGAAATAGTTAAAAGGCTTGACTGAAGCAGGTATGCACCTACTAGTGTAACCACCTAGTATCAAACTAAATCTTACTGTTGGAAGCTGTGACAAGTCAAGCATGAGACTGATGCTATAAAGTAAAATAAACTTGGGGAAAAAAAAACCCCAACCAGGTATTTATTAACCCTAGTTGTTAGTGGAAGAACGGATCTTTTAGTCTGGGATTCATCTATGCGATGTATCTATTGTCCTCTTATTTGCAATTAACCCAAACAAGTTTTGGGTGAGAATATCATCCCAACTTGAGTGGTTACTACAGAGAACTGGAACCTTGCCCAGCGGAAGGACTTTGTCAGAGAGACGGGATGGTGCTTCCAACAAGAGCCCGGGGCACTCGTTCTGTTTTACAGTGCCGCTGCCTGACGAAAAGCCTGTCTGTACGTCAAGGCTGCAGCTCTGTGGAGGCAGGCAACAGCTTCCCCGTTGCGAAGGGAGGAAAGACTACTATGGCATTCTGCCTTCTTGCCTCTTAAAAGCACTGCCCTTCCTCAGCATGAATGGCCTGTATCTGCCAAGATCCACTTTACGAACTGAACTAGCACCTCCAGAATAGCCCTTGGGAGTGGATTTGGTTTTAATTCGCCTGGAGAATGTCACGTGCTGCTTGTTGCACAGGGGAAGGAGCGGACAGCAGCATTGTTTTGTTAAGAGACTATTTTTCAGTGCAGTCAAAAGGATGAAATCACACATATTATCTAATTAAACCAAATGAATCAGTACTTCTGTCTTGCACGCTGCTGGCATACCATCTTAGAAGATGTACTTTTGAAAACAAAAAACCAATTTCCCTTTGAGAAGCACCACAGGGTAATACCATCAACCATTTTATGACTACCCTGGCAGGTCAAGCCAAATCTACTCCTGTCCAACAGACCAGATGTAGAGTAGCCTTAATGGAAGAAATACTTAAATCAAAATATTTCCTTTAGTATTAATTTAACGTTTTTAAATACTTTGATTTGCCTGTGTCCACACAGGGACAAGCACTGTGCATGGCCAGAAAAAAAAAATAAAACCTAGAACAGAGCTTTTTATTTAGCTTTTTGCTACTCAAAAATATAGGAGGAACTTTTGGAAAATAATCCATTCTATCTTCAGGAGCTTTGTACGTTCTTCATAAATAATCACGGTACTTCAAAGATACCCAAAGAGTACTGAAATTTCTTCCCTGAATGGAAAAGCATTTAAGGTATGGAGGGTGAGGGTGGTTTACGTTGGCTGTGCCAATCTAAAGCTGCAACAATATGCAACCTTCTCGCACCATTCGCACAGCTGAATGGAACTGAACTGAGCGAAGATAAAAATTGGACTCAAGTGTTTGCACCTCTGCCCGTGTTTGTGATTGAGAATGGAAGAAATATATTTTTGGCAATAATTACAGCTGCTGTGTTCCTTCACTCTCCTCATCACTGATGACAAGAATGAGTTTCTAGGGAACTACTTGACTTCCCCAGCAGTCTGAGCTCCAGACTGAATGTGCTGATGAGCAATGGAAGACGCTGAAGGTGTGGCAAGCTGGAGGCTGCTCATAGAAATGTGGTTATGAATGTAACAAGTGTATGGTAAAAAATGCTTCACATTTTTCAAACTTGATGCAAAATCTGTCACTTGACAATTTCCTATGATGAGCTGAAAAGCTTAAGTTTTTTCCCACTTTGCAACTGATCCAGCAGGACTATGAAAACACAAAAAATTAAATAGATAAGCTAAGAAAAAAGAAACAAGGAAATAAAAAGAGGCAAAAATCATACACGGCACAAGGAATAGTAGAAATAATAAAGGGCGTGAGTTGTCCCAGAAGTGGCACAGTATTCTTCCAAGTAATGTTTCTGAATAGTATTTACACACCTCCAAATCACATCAGAAGAGCAGCACGGGAAGAGAACCTGTTAACCCCTCCAAGGTGTTTTGGGATCACATTGCTTTGTTTAAATGAATCCGTGTCCTGCAGAAAAGGCACAGGACAACTCACGCGTCCCCCCGGTGTTTCCTGAACGCTTCTTTGAAATGTTTCAAAGTTTAATGACTTAAACTTGCTCGCAAGTATCATCAGAGGTATTCTAGGATGGGACTTCAATACACTTACCGTCCTTTCAAAATATTAAAGAGAAACACCTCAATAAAATAATGAATTACACTTAAACAGGAAAAATGTTTGTTTGTAATAGTCCTTAACTGTTTTGTATGAAATAAGGCAATACCCAAAAGAGGAAAACCAACACCCAAAGCACTTTATGTGAACAGACCTGCCCGGAGTACCAAACCCAACACTGACTCTGGAGTTAAGAGCACTAACAAGACGACTACAAACTTCCCCAGCCAGTCCCAGGCCTGGCAGGAGAGGGGCGCAGGTGGGACGAGCCCCATCACCACCCCTAGGTTACTCTCACTGTACTAGAGGGGCAGCCGCAGATTTGGACCCAGAACTCTTAGAGGGAGCGCGAGATGAAACCCGCACCTGGGGCAGAGTCGGCAAGGACTTTCAGAGAGTAGCTTCTGAAAAGAAAGTAACTGTCACGTACTTGGGCTAATCCGATACAGAATTCGTTTCCTGATAAAGCCCAAAACGCAGCAAAGACCAAGACCCTTTTGTGCTCGACATTGTACACAGCTGCCGAAAAGTACTCTTCACCCTCAAGGCCTACTCGCTGAAGTAGGTACGGCAGCCACGCTCTTGGGAGGAAGAAAAAGGTACCCTGAGATTAAAAAACAAGTTTGGAAGATGGAAAGTTAAGAGCAGAGCAAGGAATTCATTCTTAGAGCTCCTGAGTGACAGACACCACCACCTCGGCAACGGAAAACGCCGTGACCGCCTCCGCCCGCCTGCCACAGCACACGAGGCTTCTTCCTTATCACCACTCGCGACGCCCACGGCGTCACCTACGCGCCGTACTCCCCTGTCCGCGAACCCCACCAGG
>VYZV01033140.1:22443-45257 GCA_013401275.1 Pandion haliaetus
GGGCCGGGGGCTTAGGCGGCAGGCGCCGGGGCACGGCCCGACCGCGGGCGGCGAGCCGGGGGTGCTGCCGCCTCCGTCGGCGCTCCGCGGTCACCCCTCGGCCAGTGCCCGGCGGGGAGAACGGGGCTCGCCGCAGCGGCTGGAGGGGGAGGGGTGTCCTCCGCGCTGGAGGAAGCGGAGTCGTGAATTAGCGGAGAGGTTCTGGGTTTTGCTTCTTTTCTTTTTTTTAATATTTGATTCCAAGTTGTCGTGAGTATGGGAGTGTGCATTTATGACTATAGAGTTAAGGGCACTTGAAAGGCTGCTTCCATGCGATGACTCTCGGGTGGATATTTATTTTCCAGTCGGGTGGAAAGTAAATAAAAACCTACGACGATGCAGGAAAGCTCCGCTTAGTTCAGTCAGGTATTTAACTGAGGGGCATCAAAGCAGAGACGCGCAGTGAAAACACACTGTGCGTTTTATACCATTGCAGAAAAGCAGCGCTAACAGTGAATTTGCGATGTCAAAACCATCACTGTTTTCCTTCTTGGAATTCCTGTATTTACCCCCAAGTTCATGCAGTGCTCAGAAGAGCATCAGCCCAGTTGAGGTGCTCCCAAGTAAGTCATTCTTGCGGAACCTGACTTCCAGCCAAAGGGCAGCGCTTCTCCGTGGAACAGATTTGCATTTCATGGAGAACTGCTGCCCTGCTCTGCTGATGCTGGGCACGCAGCAAGTTTGCTTCATGCTGTTGCAGAGGATATTCATGTAAGTCTCGGAGATGGCAGTGCCTTGTGGAAGGTGCTCTGTAGAGATTAGAACTACGTATTTCACCAGACCCTCAACTGTAAAGGATGCGTTCAGGTGAAAATCCTACAAATCTGTATATAACTAATAGCTGTCATTTAGTCTTAATTAACATCAGTGACGTTTTTCACTGAATCTAAGGAATTTTTAGAAGTTAATTGTATCGCTCGTTGCTAAATGTAAAATATTTTAAGCCTTGATACTGAGGTAAATTAGTATGGTTTACTCTCAGAATTTTGAATTTCAGTTTAATTTCTCTGCAGTGAAAATCCTACAGCAAATACATTTTCTGCTAAGTTATTTGTAAATAAATACAAATATTTTCCCCATTATATTGCATATAAACCCCTGAGAGTTATTTTAAGTACTTGAGAAAACGGTTTTTATGAACCTTTGGTAACTTTGCACCAACTGCTAGACTAAATAGTTCTTCTCAAAGGAACAGAGGTTGCACTTTGGCGAGTAGTATGTTCTGTCTTTGGCGTGTTCTTTTCTTTGGCTTACAGATTTTCATTGAGGGAAGCAGCTTTCTTTCACTGGAAAAACTAATGGAAGGCCTCGTAGCTGTCACATCTTGTTAGTTTAGCATGCAGTTTTGACATGGGAATCCCACTTGAAAAGCTTGGGAATTGGATAGTTATCCAATCCTTCTATGAAGTGAGCCTGGCAAATAGGGGACTTGCAGGTTTAAAAATTATTTACTGGTGCTGTTAGCAGTGACAACAGTTGACTGTAAAGGGGGATGCCTGATACTGCATTTTTAATCTTAAAAATGCTTAACCACACACTTCAGATTATTAAAGGCATAGAACTTATGTCAAAGGAAAGCACAAGTGTTCAGCTACAGATGTGCAAACTTGACTAAATCAAATTTCTTCACAGCAGTTTTTTTCAGGGAAACATTTGAAGGGAAAACGGGTCTGTCTTTTCTTAGCTAGTTATGGTATCCTGTAGGAATTTTGCCTTGAAATCTTCTGAAAAAACAGTTCAACTTTAAACCCAGAACTTCTTGCAGATTTTTCTGCATCCTTATCAGGCTTCGTTTAATTTTCAAAGAATAGGTAAAATAGTTCCACAAATCACCTGCTCATCTACTAAAAATACCTTCTGGAAACCCATTTTCCTACAACTTAAAATTGAAAGGTATAATTAATGGAATCCTACCTAGACTTTGGAATAACTTTTACCCATTATTCCAAAAATGCAATTTAAAAAGTATAATTTAAAATACATCATAATATTTTTTACTGCAAAGTGTTGTCATTTCATATTATTTTTCTTGCAGCACCTGCCAGTGTTCGTTGGGTGCATAATGATGTCGTGGTACCTGACTTCTCTGCCTATCGTCGTCAAGATGTGCTAGATGCCACCACATCTTCTCAAAGCAGCAGTGAAGCTAGAAAAGGGTTTTCCTACCTGGTGACTGCAACGACGTGTGTAGCAACTGCATATGCTGCTAAGAATGTTGTCACCCAGTTTATTTCCAGCCTGAGTGCCTCTGCTGATGTGCTAGCGTTGTCAAAGATTGAGATCAAGTTATCTGACATTCCAGAAGGCAAGAACATGGCTTTCAAGTGGAGAGGGAAGCCCCTTTTTGTGCGTCACAGAACCCAGGCAGAGATTAATCAGGAAGCTGAAGTTGATTTGTCTAAACTGAGGGATCCGCAGCATGACTTAGACAGAGTAAAGAAACCAGAATGGGTCATATTAGTAGGTGTCTGCACTCATCTTGGTTGTGTACCCATTGCTAACTCTGGAGATTTTGGTGGTTATTACTGCCCTTGCCATGGGTCCCATTATGATGCCTCTGGCAGAATCAGGAAAGGTCCCGCTCCCTATAACCTTGAGGTTCCGACTTACCAGTTTCTTGATGATGATGTAGTGGTTGTTGGGTGAATAATGAGGTGTTTGCACACTTCCATGTTCCTGTGAATGTACACTCAAAAGGGTTAACTGAGATTCTGGAATACTGTAAAACCAGATGATCCTAAAAACATACTAGCTCTGTAGATTCTCAACCAGAAGTATGTTTGAATACTTTCCTGTGTTCAATTTTAATAAAAACTTGGAGTAAGCACTTGTTCCTGACTTGTGTATGGACTTCTAGTGTGTCTAGTCAAAGAGATACTACAGCAGACCCACAATATGTTTATGGAGCCCTCCTGAAGGGCTGCAGATTCAAGATAGACACTGAACTACAAAGCCATTGTTTCCTTCATACCACGTTTTCATTATTTGTATTTTTATTGTTGTTTTTACTGCATTATGGGATGGAACATCTAAAAAAGATCTTGCTATGAACTTCTAACAGTGTTTGGACTAAATTTCAATATAGAATCCTGTGAGAGGTAATCCTTCTCCTTCCAATGTTTTTGTTTGTTTGCTTTCAAAGGAATTGAAGGAAAAAGTAAATAAAAACCTACCTAGAAAGAAAATTCTTTTACATTGTTCAGAGGCAGCTTATAGTTGTTTAACTAGAATGATAGCAATGTAATTTTATGATGATGTGGACAAAAATAAGCATGTCATGTTAGAATTATAATTTTTTTACCTGCAGATAAGGCTTGATCTTACACATATCTAAACGTCAGATCAGGTGCTTAGGACTCTGGAAAATTTGTGACTCTTTTCCAAAAGAAGTAAGTTGAGAAGGAAGTAAAAAGGGAAATCCCAAGTTTTACAGAAGGTGAAAAATAAATCGTATTAACGACTCAGTCTGGACTAATCTCCAATGTTGAACATAGCAAAAGGTTGAGATGCCATCAGAGATGTTTTAAGACTCAATGATTTGTGTGAAAATTATCATTTCATATTGCCTACAGGCTAAGCCCACTAAAGGCCAAAACTGAAATTTCTCTTACCTTGACGCTGACTCCAAAGGCATGGAGACACAAATGCAGCCTGAAATAGATCTTTTAAATAGCGTTGGTCCTGCCAGTACAAAACAAAGCTAGCAATTAATTGCCTACAGTATATGAGGAGAAATACAGTTTGCTGTTTCCAGAACAATCAAAAAAACCCAACACCAAACTATCTTGTACTTCCTGTTTGCTTCCTATTCTTCACTGCTGTTCTGTGCCTGCATTAATGTGCTCCCTCCTGTTGCAAAATAGAAAATACAATCCTCAGAATTCCCTGGGTCTGGAATATTTAGCCTCACATATACCTCCTCTAAAGCTGTGACGACAGTTGGCTTAATGCTGACGTTTTAAATAATCAGAATATTGATGCATTTGGCTCACATGTTCTCAGACAATTTAGTGAAAAGATGACCATAGATGACTGCTACAGAGAAGTTCATAGGTATGCATTTTACACCATTTAATGAATTTGAGCTTTATACCTTATTACTATGTCTACAAAAACATTCTCAAGAACTTTTTTTAGTATAATGAATCACGCTAAACCGAGACTGATGTTCCCCAACTTGTATCTAAATAATTGGTATTCGTGTATGTGCCTTGTATTTTAGGGTTGAGCTTTCCTCAAATTTTCTATTTTGAGGAAAAAAGTAACTCCTGAAGTAACAGAGCATTGCTCATCTGCTCGCAAGTGGCTACTCTCACCTCATCCTAAAAATGTTTTTTAGCCCACAGGTACATTATTTAGGCCTAATTTTTCTTTACATTATCACTAAGTAACTGCGGTATCAGTAAACTTGCCCCCTGTAAAGCAAGGAATGGCCAGGGCTGTTTCTGAGTTGACAAGTGAACACAGTGGAAGCTAGAGTCGTTACATCACAGCTGGGCCTAAAGGGTCATGCATAAAATTACTTGCACAGAATAAGCTGTTACTTAAATTAATCAAACTGACTGGACCAAATCTTGCCAATTACAGCTAATGCAGCACCATGACATTGAACGTGTTTGAGAACAAATTGGCAGCTTTTACTGTAAACATGAGATACCAGCAATACCTTTATTCACCAGACTGATGGTGTAACAGTTGAAGAAGCTGAAGTATTGCTTATTAGGTAGTGTAGGTCTGATAGTCTCCATCCTCTCTTCAGTTCAAGACTTTGTTCTCTTTATAGTAGCAAAAAGATCATTCCTAATGGGCCAAGCATGCCTTAGAAAAGAATCAGGATTAACTAGAATTTGAGAATTAAGGTAAAGAGTTAACACAGCCTCAAATCTCCAAAACCACTCATAATTTGGTATTGCGAGTGTGGGCACAAATTAAAAAACATGAAATTTCATCTGAACACATTAAAATACTTTTTTACTGTGAAGGTTGTCAAACACTGGAATAAGTTGCCTGGAGAGGTTGGGGAGTATCCATGGAGATACTCAAACTCAACTGGACAGAGTCCTGAGCAACCCTGCTTGTGCAAGGGAGTTGGACTAGATCATCTCAAGAGGTCCCTTCCAGCCTCAGCAACGCTGTGATTTGCAAGGCATAATGTTTAATTATTGTATTGTCTTCTCTGGGACCAGAAACTCCAGAAGGCCCAAACTCCCTAAGGGGGAAGCATGACTCAAGCAAGGGTAAACCTCCACATAGTGATGTGCTGATTGCCAGTAATGAGCTCATAATTACCCTGTGGGCTAAGACGTCCTTGGAAGGAGCTCTCGCTACTGCCACTAATTACAAACTTTACCACCATACAAATGGGTAATGTTATCCTTTTCTTGGCTAGTGTACCCTGTGAGGCTGGAAGTAAAAGTGTCCAAGTATGCAGAAAAATACCACTATATTTTATTAAATTCTGAAGATTCATTGTATTCATAAGAAGCAATGGCTTGCTGGGCTTTACTACGTCTCTGTATTTCCACTTTGACTCCCTCCACTTCACTAATGGCCTTACCAGGGCTCTATTCCTAACATTGGATCCTTTTCACTTAAACTGTTTGCCAGTGAAAATGAAAATCAAACTTGGAGATTTCACCTAGCTAATAGGGCACCCTTCCCCTTCCAGACATGTATGAAGCCCCACTTCTCTCTTCACAACTGGGGTTTCCTCGTATTTGTGTAAGACAACTCTGTGCTCTGTACCATTTTCTTTTGGAGTGGTGGCATGAAGTCACACTTTCCCCTGTGCCTCATACTATCAGCCGTATGATCAGTCTGCTTCAGCCAGCCCGGCCAGCATCATTTGCTGCTGTTGACTTGACATGGTGGCAGGAGCTAAAAGCAAGAACAGTCTGATGCTGGTGCAGGTTTGCCAGGTTGATCAGTGTTGGGGCCTGATGTTTTTCAGCAGCGAAGTTGTAAAGCAGAAGCCTATGCCAGAAAGAAGAGCTGCATTACCTGCCTTTCAGCTGCGTGCCTCTTAGATATGAAGGAGCAGCCAGGTATCTGTTTCTTCTCAGCTAGCTACTTTGTCTCCTTTAGAACAAAAGAGTCTTTATGAAGTTGCTGAACGAAGTTCATGTTTATTTAATAAAAAAAGGTCTTCGGATGAGGGGAATACAGATACTGAAATCAAAACATAATTTTTAATACTTGACATTTCAAAAGCTTTGTCTTTCCTTTTCTGTACCTTTAGAAGAGGGACAGCATTTTTAACGTTTCCTGCTGCCAAAGGAATAATTAGTGCAGAAACTCTAAACAGAAAATCAGAATATTAAGTCATTTTCATGGCTAAATGACATGTGTTTTTTTAACCCTTCTGATTTGTTAGGTCCACTTGTCAGAATTGAAGACAGTTTCCCACACTGTACAGTCATTAACGTATGTTCTTGCAAACCAAATGAGGCAGCATTCTCAAAGGCCGTGTTGCACAGTAGCACAGTTATCAAGGACACTCTTGCCACTGATCACCAAAAAAATCCACATGAAGAAACTCCTAAGCAGTTAAAGTATATCTGAGGAACACGGTAGTCATTTCCCCAGTTAAAGGAGCGTTCAGCGTCCAAGCAATACATTTCTCATCGGTAGAAGTGACAAGTGACAGAACAATAATGGCCCTTCTCCAACCCTGAAAACGGAAAAAGCAAATTATAGAAGGAGAGAGTTTAAAGCTACTGAAGGTTGGGTATCCTTCATGGATAAGATTTTCTCAGCTACGTACAGATGATGTTTATTTTATGTGTTAATTGCTTTTATCCTCCACGAGCTGGTAGCACCGTGCATTATTCAAATGATTCACATTCTAAGACAATTTTTGATTATTTATAGTGTTGGGAAGCTCTAGCTGTGATTTGTATTAACTGTGCCAGGTTTCCTGCTTTCAAGTAATTTCTTTTCCTTATGTTTCAGTAATAGTTTTGAAGAGATGGCTAAGTGAAAAATACCCTTCATGTTAATAATGCAGGTGATCCTGACTCTGAAGGACTTTAGCACTTCATGTCCATTAAAATCTTGCAGTTTTGCTGACCAGTACACATTTTGCAATCACCATGCAAATCCAAATTCTCTGTCATTATAACCTTTTAAAAATATGCCATTTACACAGGCTCAGATCTAAAGTATCCATTAATCTGGGGGCCCTGGTTTGATACACCTAGAATCTTGTGCTGATCAGGGTGGTTCCCCAGGCTATAGCACCTAATATAGAATAGAGTTCCCAGTGATTCAGCTACCATTAAAAGTACTTGACAGTCCTGCAAATCAGGATTTTAAGTTAAAAATGTGGAAGAGGAGAGAGAAGTGTGATGACCACCTGCAAACAGCTAGAGGAACTACAACATCACATAGGAACCACATCACAACCAGGGCTACACCTCACGCCTCTGGAGTGTCATTCCAGAGCGTACTTCCTTTCTTTTCCTGCAAGCTGGGAATTCACCCCATGCAACTACAGCAGCAAATGAAGAAAGAACAGCTTCCAAGAATTACGTTTGTCCAAAAACCAACCAGTTGCAAATGTAGTACGCCGCACTTGACAAATTATTTAGCATAATTATGGCATCTTAAAAGCTACTGTAACAGTATCAATTATAACAGCCTTTATTCTTGCAGAAAATATTTAAGTGGTTGGGTTTTTTTTAGAGGAAAATACAATTGTTTTTAATGCACTAAAAGCAGGGGAAGAACCTATTTGTGTAATTAGAAGGCTTTATCATAACATAATTTTATCATATCATAATTTTGCTCTACAAAGCTAGGATGTGTTGTAATAGGAAGTAATAACTGGGTAGCAGATCTCCAGAAAAGAATCTGGGGTTATAGTAGATCACAAGCTGAAGATGAGTCCACAGGACCATAATGTGATGAAAAAGGCTGCCCTGTTGGGATGCAAGCTTGTATTGAAGATGTGAAAACCCATCCTACTTTATCACTGGTAAAGCATTACCTGAAGATGATGTGTAGCTTGATGTGCTTTATTTAAAGAAAATTGTGGCCCAACTAGAGTAGTATCCAGAGGACTGCAACAACTATGCTTAAATTTACATACGACTGAATTATAAGTGGAATAATTGGAAAAGATGAAGAAGACACAACAACACTTTTTAAACTATTTCAAAACAAAAATATAAATAGATAAACGTGAGCTATTCTCTGTAACCTTTGGGTATAAGACATGAAATAATGGGCTTGAATTAGAAGCAAAGGGATTTAACTGAGACTTTGGGGGGAGGAAAATGAGTTCTTTCCAACCGTAGAATATTTAATAGTTAAGAATAGTTCAAGATATCATACCTGAAAGGAGATGTGGAATATCTGCAGTAGAAATTGCGAAGAACACTTGTCTGTAGCAGCTCAGGTATTACTGATGGGGCTTTGGGGACCTTCCGAGGTGGCTTCCAGCTGTACACCTCTGCGAATTTATGAAAACAGAAGAACAAATAGTTCGTAATATTTTTAATGCATCATATTTTACCTTTGAAGATTAAACTCTGTGGGGATAAATATAATATTGAAATGAATGGTATTCTTGATACAGGAATAGGGTAAGCTGAGGAAGCCTCATGCTGAGGGACTAGACAAAGTAATTGAAGAAAAAAATGATTACAGAACGTTTCTCAAGTCAGGAAGTTGCAAGATAGGGAAAAATTTGAGGGAAATACCACTGAATGCATGATTTATTCTCACATTCTTTCCTTAGTATCTGCTTATAACCACTGTTAAAGGTACGATACTGAGCTATATAGACTTTGTCTGACTTACTAGAGTTGTTTTTATCTTAACATCCTGCATCAACTATGACTAGTATCTAATGAAATGCAAGAGAGAAACAACAGATTATAACTTGGCTTGCTTAAAGAAAACACAGAACTGTTGGCATTTATTGTCCCAACACAATCAGCAACCAGTTTGTGTCACAACTATGATATATTTTCTTCATGAACTCTTTAGCATTATAACATTTTAATAACCTCAAGACATTAATTATGACATTGCCTTGTTCTAGCAATGCATACTCAAAGTGTAATGTACTGTATTGTTTACTACATGCACTTTTTTTTTTCAGCATTAGAAACGTAAAATAAGCAATTCTGGAATTAAACCGCATTAGAGATGCATAAGTTATTTGGATTTACCTAACTTTTACAGGAGCTAGAAACATGAGACAGTGGAGATGGTCTTTTCTGTCTATAAATGGCAGTAAAATTAGTAAGAGAAGATAACTTCCACATTTAACAATATTATGTAGTAGCAATAGCTGATGACTTTTGTCAGCCAGTTACAGAATTGGCAACTGTATTGTGACTTCGTCCTCTCCCATGCCAACCAGAAGTTACACACCTAGAGGCAGAGCTAGGATCAGAAGGCAAACAGTACAAATTATAGTTGGTCTTGCTTCAGGACTTAGCATGAGCCTGTATTTCAGTTATCTTTAGTAGAAAATTCTATAGTAAAATCACCAATATGCAGATGTCTGTGCATAATTTTCTGCAAGCAATCTAATAGTAATGTTGGACAGAACTGGTTTACTCCCACCATGTAACATGGTAACAGAACTCCAAATTTTCCTCTGTGAGCCGTCATATAATTTGCAAGTAATTGCAATACATGTCAGCCTCTAATTCCTATCACAAATAAAAAGTGCCAGCTTCCTGCAGAGATCTATTGCTTTGTACAGCCCTAGGACAATCAGAAGAGCTACTGAGAAATGCGTAATTTCCTAGCAGGTCCAGGAACTTCTATATGTATAGGGATTTAATGGTTAAAAAAGGGTACTTAAAAACATAATGTAAAATGCGTGAATATGTGTCCCAAGAGGATAGACTTTGTGTGTGCAGTGATTATCATCCCTTGTCTACATTTGAAGAAGTTAAAGGAATAGCAAGAAGCAGCTAAATGAGGTAAGTTTTATTTCATATATTAACAGCACTAGGGCTTTTTATTAGTCTGTGTTTAGACCAGGAAGAGGAGGATACCAAGCAGTTTATTTTGTAACCATAGCTGCTGTGCATAACTCACATATAGTTGGTGACTGATGACAGCACCCTTTAGGTAACAGGGCTATTTGGAAAAAAAAAAAAAAAAAAAAAAAGGAAAAAAAAAGAAAAAAAAAGAAAAAAGAAAAAAAAAGAAAAAAAAAAGGAGCTCTCCATTTGGATTGCAAAAAGTGTGACAAAGCATTTCAGATGTTGGTCGGAACTGTCACCTGCAGGACGTCACCCCTACATACAGAACAGTCTGTCAGTTGTGACAGGTTACAGCTGGGTTTTTCCCTCTATTTTCAGTTCCAACTGAACTCTAATTTTGAATTAAATAGTTTCAGGAGTTTCAGTAGCTTTTCTAGCATTTGCCTGGAATTGTATATATCCCAAAGGTCGAAAGCACATTGAGGCTTGGTGCAAGCTAGAATTTAATACACACAACAAGATGTCACTCATAGATTTCCCACTGAAGTACCTATAGTGGCATGACAAATTCTGGCCTAGCAATTATTCTTTCCCTATAATGACATCAATTTTGACTGCCTGCTATAAAAACTGCATATTTAGGTCAATGTGTTTTTCTTTTTACACTTGTAATATGCTTTGATTTAGATGTTTTTATTTGGACTTTAATGTTTCCACAAGCAGAAGCCACTTTTTACTCTTCTCTCAAGTTCTTTTAATACCTCTGCTTCAGACTACAGTACAAAATAATAATCTCTCTCTCCTAGTCACTGTACTAGACACTGATTAGAAAGATGAATAATTGTTTCAAAACATTTGTGTTGCTTCTAACTAAATAAAACATTGCTATTAGCTCCTAAGGCGTACCTGACATTGTATATCTGATAATCAAACTCTTGCGTTATGGTACAAGAAAAGAAAAAAACCTACCTATATATATATATATTTCTACATGCAAATGAGTATATGTCAGACACTTAGAATGTAATAATTTAATCTTTACTAGGGTATTTTCTATATCAGCTTTTGGAAAGTTGGACATTCATCCAATAATTTTTTTTTAGGCCATAATCACAGTGCCACCCAGCTTGTCCTGCTCACTTTTCTTAGCCTACTGGAAGAATTGTTTGCGATCGTTTCATTTAATTGAATGTGACAAAGATCTTCTCACCTTGTGCCAATCATTTTTCAGAAACATTTGTTTTTGAAGACAGTTTCCTATTTTGACAGATAATATGTCCTTACTAATAATTCATATCAATAGATATGGGCCATTCTTACATACAGTCTATAAATCATCAACCTTTTTCAGCCTGAATTTCTTGTCATCTCTAGGCTGCTCTGCTGAGGTCACTAAAGGTTGCCATTGCCAGTGCTATTTATCTTCCAATTTTCTTCTCCTCTCTACCTTTTCAGTTCATTTCATTTCCCAGGCAAACATACTTCCACTTATGCCAGCAGGTCACCTGCTCTGCAGTAGGTATCACATCCATTCTCTCGTAGACAGGAGTGACGCTCCACAGGCTCTGCACTGTGAGCGCACTTCCCAACTCTGGGTCCTTCGCTTCAGTTGCACTCATAACCCCAGTGAAAAACATAAGGACTTATCAACTGGGTACGTTAAAAGAAAGCTGGAAGATTAGTGATAAAATCATGGAGTCATGGTGTAGCTTGTGGTTATGGATTAGGCAGGCTTTATGTCCAGAGCCCAGCGGTCTAGAAATAATTATTGTCTTAATTAATCCAGTATTCTTCTACCAAGGAAGCATAATATCTTCAAAGAGATCTAGAGTCAGCATGAAATAGGTTGTTGAATCGAAGCATGTAGCACACAGAAGTGGGTATATCATCCTACAAGTACAATGGTAGCCTAAATCTGTCTCGTTTTATGTACTAAACTGAACAGTGCTGTGGGGCTTCAATCTTAAGTGGCAAAATAAACGCACCATGAACAGTAATGAATTACAATTTCCTGATTGCCCAAGCCCCACTGCATACAGCATGGCCAGAGTCACAGCCTCTGTACCTTTCGTGGAAAAGATTTAGCAACCTATGAAGAAAAATCTCGAATCTGTGACTGCGTTTCTTCCCATTATGTTTGTGATATTTAAGTCATTTTCCCTTCCATTTGCCTTCCACAAAGCTCAGAGGCAGCAAAAATTGCCTCACTCTGTGGTTTTTAGCTGTCTTTCGTTCATCAGTAGTCTACCATCAGAATGTCTCTCCCAGGTGAGATATAATCTATTAACATTTTTGGCAGCTTCTTGTGTGCTGCTTTTTTTGCTGTCTTTACCCAAGTGAGCTTTAAGAGAATGTTTTTTAGCTGATTTGTATTTGTTTGGACAATACAAAACAGTTTTCTTCATTTTCTCCTGTAATTAGTTTTATCAGTATCAGTTTGTTCTTCATGAAAAAAAGATATCTATTTTTTTATTCTTTAGACTTAGTTGCAAAGCCATTCTTGTTTCCTGTGCAGCTTTTGGAAACATCTACATTTATCTGTTGATATTTCTATTTTGAAATAAATTACAACAGTTAAATAATACTGAAGTCCTTGACTAGAATTATCTTTCACAATTCATTTAACTAATGTTTATAAAAACACTTTCATCTAAGGATCTTAAAGACTGCTATTACCATTATCTTCTAAGCTGCATCCCGGTTGCACTGCAGTGTGTATTCCTGAATGACACACTGCTTTGAAGTCTTTAAACTACACAAGAAAGTCATTGCTTAGGGATGTTTTTGACAACTAATTGTAGTTTTTGATAAAACTCTTCCAACTCACTCTGTGAGAACATAAGTCTCAGTGTTTTCATTATTCTTGGTTCATATTTTATTTAGGCCAAGATTAGCTTGTCACTCACTCGTCTCCAATCTCTGACTCCCCAGTAATGTCCTTCAGTGTAACCACAGAAACCCCTCTATATGCAGCATAATTTATTTCTGTTTCATTTATGTACTAATCTTTGATATATGCAACTCATTCTGCCAAATGGTTATAGTCATACATAATATTTTTCAGATGTGTTGCTTTAAAGTCACATTTTCTTTCAGCTGTGGAAAGCAATTTAGTTATGACATATCTACTATTTAGACACTAAGCACTGTAGAGAAGTTCTTGTCCTTTCCCCCATGACCATTTTAACCCCAGCAGAATGACACCATCTGATAAGGAATGGCAATACTCAGAATACAATTACTTGCAGAACAGCATAAGTAACTTGAAAAACTGATTAACGTGATGTAGTCCACCACTGGCCCGCTCAATATACAGGTTATACTGGTTCACACACTCTGTAGAT
The DNA here is from genome assembly GCA_013401275.1 of Pandion haliaetus. Lineage (NCBI taxonomy): Eukaryota > Metazoa > Chordata > Aves > Accipitriformes > Pandionidae > Pandion > Pandion haliaetus. Next base: position 35,774 of record VYZV01033140.1, read on the forward strand.
CCTTCATAGACTTGCACCAACCTCTCACTGGGCCAATACATTTGACGAGTGATTTACCTGAATTTAAATTCTTTTAAACTCATGTTTCATGCAGTACAAATCAGAGAAAAAGAGTATAGCAAGAAGAGTAATCTTAAGAACATATGTTACAAGTAGGCTACATCTTCTGCTGGCATAGTATTTAACACCATCCCCTTTCTCAGCTTGTAAATTGTAATTGGATGAGTCTCTCCACACAGAGAAGGAGAGTAAGTGGGTGGGAAGATGATCAGGAAGCATTTTACAGCTCTACAATTGCACAGGAACCTGACTAACACTGCTCGAAACACTGCTCTTTTAAAGACATATTTAAAGGAGCAACACAGAATTTTCTGGTTTCAGGATGAAGCACATCGGCCATAACACAGACACCGTTCAGCACCAGTTAAATCTTTCCAATGCACCATTTTGATCATCTCCCAAATTAACAACAAGTAAAAGGGCAAAGAAGGAATAAAAGGCATGCAGAGAAATCATCAATCAACAAACATAAAACAAAAGAAAAGAAATACGGATTACACACAATATCATTGCTTCAGACTGTGAGGAAGGCAGAAAAGTACAGGCAGTTTAACAAGGGGAACAGAAAATTCATAGGGGAAGGTCCATCTGTGACTTTTGAACACAATGCTCCAGGCTCAGTCTGGTTCAAGAGAAGCCTACAGCAGATGACTGCTAGAAACTGGGACCATAAACCCAGAGGAAAGACAACTCTATAGTCTCGCATGTTTCTTGTGCTCTTTCCGGAAGTATTTGCTACTGCTTGGTGCTGTAGGTAGGGTGGGCCAGCTGTGACCCCGTACAGCATTTCTTACGGTCTGAGGAGAGCAAGCAGCTCAGTGGCACTGGTAATTATCTTTCTCAGTGGCAATAATCTACCCCTCATTTTATGCTACCTGTGATGAAGCAACAGACTTCTACAGATTTATTTAGGGCTCTTTGAATAAAGTACCCTATAAATAGTGTGTGACAGTTACCAGTAATGTTATTATTATTACTGTAGAGAAGATTTCAGCGTAAAAATGTTTTTAAAGCCAAGGTTTATACAGACTGATTTCACATTGCACCTCCTATACTAAAATACTCCACTGAATAGAACAACACAATAATTCTAAGATACGCTGAATCCAGAGGTTTGAATAGCAACTGTAATGGCTCCCTTAGAGCCAAGCCAATTCCAGAGCAAATATATAGCTCACATTTCATCTCCCAAATGAGACAGGAAAAGGCCAGTAAGAACATTCCTCACAAGCAAAAAGGTTTAAAACTTGAATATAGACTTTTAAAACTTGCATATATTTTAGATTATTGGTACTTGGCTGCTCTGTAATGAAAGTTATGGTCAATAAATATCTCTGGGAAAGATAAGGATGATCTTTGATATACCCAACAGCTAGAAAGAATATCAGCATGGGATACTATTTGGGTTTGCATCAATTCATTTTTACTCTCTCTTTGGCTAATGTTCTGATCTCTGCTACCCCAAGTACCACAGGTAGTAGTATCCGAAATATCACAGACTTCTCTGAATTCTTCCAAATTTTAACTGCAGTAATGAGATGGGCTTGTATCCATCATGGTTTAATGTCTTCAAAGTACTCTTTTTTTTTAAACAGAGGCTGTCACATCTATAGCCAACATGTAGCCTTTAATCAAAGTAGCTAGAAAATAATGCGCTCATTTGCTTAGTAACATTTGTTGCTAACGTTACATACTGATGCACCATTTCATTACCGAATTCGCTAAGTTAGGTCAATGTATTATATAAGTTGCTTATGAAAATGATTGAATAAACTTTGGACCCATCCACAGTACAGCACCAACCTCCAGATTAAGTGGGAAAAAACTTCAACTGGTAATACAAGTTTTTAGGAACTGGTCCAGTGTTTTGAAAAGAAAGTATTTTTTTAAACCATTCATTATTTAATCAAGCCTATTTATCTTAGAATGATTAGCTACATATTTAAATCTTGTTATAACATTTATTATTCTTCAAGCATTTATGAAAAAAATAGGTAAGCTATCTGGTTCCTATAAATAATATATTAATTAAATTTTCTTCACACAAAATAATTAATTCTGAACAGTAACACTGCATTATAAAACAATTCCTAATAAAACATGCTCTAATTATAATTCCAAAGCTCACATTATTTTTGAAACTTGTGTTGGCTTTTTGATAGATTATAATAAAAGCAAATTACTGTATGTTTTAATAACATAGTTGTCAAATAAAGCCATAATGCCCAACTGATGACTAACCACAATGTATAATTCCCCATAAAAGCTAATTGACAATTGATTTTCTTAAATACTGAAAGAATGCATCATGATTAACACTATTACAATGAAATCCAAAGGAATTAGAAAAGATTTATCTCTAATTGAGCATTTCTGTAAATATTAGATCTACTGAAGAGAATAACAAAGTAGGTTAGAAACACAGCATCCTCTTCCCTAGTTTGTAGACAGAATATGAATTACAAAGATGTAACAGAGGAGCTTGGTGCTTTTTTTGTAGGTGCATCACAGTTTATATACACAGTAGCAGCATGGCGCATTGCTCTCAGTACTCAAGCTCTGTCAACGTGCTCAGCTCTGGGATCATCATCTTGTTGCCTCCAAATCCTCAACTAGATTTGCTCTTATAAGGAAAATTTGGGGGGAAAAAAAAAAAAAGTAACGACAAAAAGAGTAACCTTATGGAAAACAAGATGATGAAACCAATAGCAGATAATTTTTAAAGGTAGTTGATGTGACAGCCTCAGCTGCCCTCTAAGTGCACTGGGGGGATTCTGTGCTGGAAGGGAGCCGACAAGGGAGGCACACAGTTTCTTGCTGCTCCGCATTAGCCCTGTGCAGGAGGCATGGGGCCTCAGGGGCTTGGAAAGAAGCTGTGCTGGAAGCAAGCGTGCCAGTACCCAGAATGAAGCAAGGTAATATGAAATGAAAGCTAATGAGGGACACAGGCAAAGACCCCCCACTGCCCTGAAAATTGGGTAATTGGAGCAATACATTTTTCCATACCAAATTAAATACAAACCAGGAAAGCCAGTGAGCTTGATTATTATGTATCAGCTTGTCCAGGGAACTTTAAGCAGTAATTAAAATAAAAAGACATTTCCCTGCCCTGGAAAATTTTCGGTGTGCAGCACCCCAATGTTGTGGTGACAGGCAATTCATGTCCTTCACTAAACCTCAGTAGGGTTCTCATGGGAAACTTTAAAGTTGTCACTGTGGAATACGTCAGAAGGTACAAGCAACACAGTAAAACATAACAAAAAGGTGAAAGGCTATTACTGTATGAACACATAGCAATTTTAATTAGTTATGTACACTCAAGACAGCTCTGTACAGCCCAGAGAACTTGCAGCCCAAGGGCAGGAGGATATTAGGCTGGCTTTTAAGCTTCTTTACCTTCTTTTTAATGCTTCAATACTAGAGGAGCTACCACGATCATTTGGACAGCCCCTCTTCTACCCAAAACACTCAGATCTTCCCTGGTATTTAAGTACAAATCTTCTACTTTACACTTTTTACAGCGTGCATTTCATTCCCAGCTATTGCAACGTCAACTTCTTTTCTACAGTACCAGAGTTTTTCCTTTTTTTATTAAAACTAAAACTAAATGAGAAAGGATGTTGCTTGTATTACTAAAAAACAACAACAACAACAAAAGGCAAATGAGATTGTTCTTGTACTTTAATGAGAACATAGAAATGGTAAGCTGAGTCATATAAACTACAGCAGTTTTGAGAGAGATGTCTCAGTTCAGTACAACTATATAAAATTAAAGAGGAATATCAAGTCAGGTAACAGTCTCTACCTAATTAATCCATCTGCATTTACCATGGTTTTACCATGTTTGAACAAGTAAACTAGAGTTTTAAAATGACATTTGTTTTCCTTGCACCCAGAAACAGTGATATCAGTTTAACAGAAGAAAAAGACATTAAATTTTTGTGTGTGTGTGTATGTGTGTGCTTTTCATACCTAACACATTGTGAAGCAGCCTAACCCTGCAGAGGTGGTCTAGGAGATTCTATTTGTGTACATCCAGCTCGCCTGGATTAAATAACAGAAATGGTTTCACTAAAGAAGAAACACTATTCCTAACCCACATTTTTCTTCCCTATTAATTTGAAAACTGCTATGGAATTATTGATGACTTCCTCAACAATTAGTAGGAATGACCATATATTTGGATTTAATATCCAGCTTCCAGGTGGCAACTAACCTTTGTGTAACTAAGTTGACTCTGGCAATGAGTCTAATATGCTCCCTGATTGCTTTATCCTTTCCCTCGTTTGGTCTAGTCACACACCACTGCAAAAGTCCTCTTCCTGGGCCCATCCTATCATCCCTCCTGTTCATTTCTCTGCCGATTTCCGCCCCCCATGAAGAAAACTCCTGATCTCATCTTAAAGGGCTTACAGAATTTTCTTCTTCTACTTGAGCTTTCATCTCCCTTCACTCCTATCATGGTGCATTCCCTTCCAGATCCCTTTTTTCTGCTGCCTCCTTAGGGCTGTATCACAGAGCTCCAGGTAATGTGCAGTGTGTGAAAGAGCAGGAAGGGGATTGCTGGCAAGATCATATTTCAGACCTTTGGCTTATTGCTGGATTTTTGATTGAAACAAGTGGTTAGTCATCAACATGGGAAACTACACACAAACATATCAGCACTTACAAATTCCTAAAGATATGGAGGCTCATCTGGTGGGGAATCCAATGTTTCTAAACTTCCAGATATCAAGCTAGGAGTGTAAGACATCTGGAAACTTCATACTAGAAAGCCAGGTTCCCCCGAGAAATTGGCTTAAGCTGCAGACATTAAGGTATCCATCATCACAAAACTGTGACCCTTGAATCCAAACCTGGAGTCATAATTTGCTTCCCAGTGCAATGGTTTAGGCTTTCTAGCTCCCCACTAGGTCCAGCAGATTGCACTGGAGTACAGAGCTAAGCCAAGCTGGTCAGAGCCTCTATAGAAGCCATGTTCTACGTTATTATGTACAAACACATCAGTCAATAAGTTATGTATGTGTATGAAACAAACAAAAAAGCCTTAACCAACTCCATTAAAAAAAACCCCTAAACTAGTAAAATAACTTAAAGAATGCAATTATTCAACAAAAGCAATCTCAGCATGCAATTTTGAGATAATAGGCCAAAATGTAACAGCAAGCACACCATTGCCTGTTCAAAACCTAGTCTGATAGGAATGCTAAACTGACAATAACCCAAATGACTAACAATCCATTTACTGTCCAATATTCTATAATGAACAGTTAGAATGGTCAGATCCTTTGGAAAAAGGTATAGAGCTTTGTGTAATGCACTAACTATAAAACCAGAATCCTATTTACTATTTTCCATAAAACAAGAATATGAGACCATTTGCTTAAATGCAAAGCCACACGTATCTTTGTGAGCTATGCATAAGTGGATAATGACAGCCAGACTTCTAGACTTCCTCTGCCTGATCAGTTCTGAGGAACTGCCTTCAGTATGAAAAGTACTAAATAATCCACATCGGTTTCTCTTCTTTGCATGTACTTTTGCATCTATCTGTCACTGCACCTGAGGAAAATGATCCCTGTTTTAAATCTATGGTTTATGACAAATACTGGGAAATGCTTAAAAAATGAAGCAAAAACCAAAACACAGCACAATATAGGAATTGCTTGTGGATGTCACTGTCAGAAAACAGTAGTGAAGAGAGCAATTTATTAAGTTTAGTTAAAAGGAAGCCAAACACTGAAGATTACTTCCATCCATGTAGAATAATATTAGCTATTTACTACTACCATGAATTACCGAATGAAATTGGGAGAGCAGTGGTTTTCTTTATTTGGCAAAATAACTTGCTTGGGTAGCCTTTCTGTATCCCTTTATTGGAATCAACGCACTGATCTTGCTGGAATTACAGTGCGATTATCCATGGACAAAACAAGAATATCCTGGATTTACAGGTTGGGTGACAACTATAGGTTGTACATACGTGCATGTGTCTGTTTATGCACATGCATACATACAGTTAGTGAAGTCAGTCATTTAATGCAAACACCGAATTTCTAGTTTGAGGACATGGTTGCATATTTTTACAAGAGGATTACTACCCTCTTGAAAAAAAAAATCAGACCTGCTATGTCACATGAATCATACACGTGGCAGTCTGCACTCATGCTTCCACACTTAGATTTTGTTTTCATTGTTCCCTATAGGTTTTTTTCAGCTATAATTAATCACATTTCAGAGTACCAAGATAATTATCGCCATGTCAAATTAGCTATTTTCAAATGAAAGACTATTTCTGCTTAATTTTTCCCATCTTAAAAGCAGCGATCCCCAGATCTTTTATGTCATTTCTTTATGAACATCAGGTTACAATAAGCTACTTTCTGAACCACTGCTTGAATGCAATTTACTTTACATAGCTTGGCATAATAAAACGGCATTTTAGATAACTTATTCAAAGGGCAGATACTAATTCTCTGAAGATTTCATTAAATCACTCTTTTCATGTTAAATTGATGTGCCAAGTTAATTTTGGAATAAACAAACCAAGATATTTAATTGCTTTGTGATAAATATGTACTGCTTGCTTAGAATTTTATCATGCAGTTTTACATTTTAGAACTCTATGTATTTCTGTGTGTCTTGAGAAATTTAAATTTCTGTATTTACAGAGACATACAATAAGATGTATTTAATAAACTGGTAACTCCATGTGCATATCAGACATAATTTTATCTTTAATAATTATTTTGTATGCTGTGTTTTCCGAAAATATGAATAAATGACAGAAGGGGTTTTCCTGGAAGAAGTCAGTTCTAAACAAATTGACAGGGAAAAACTGAAGGATATTGATCAGCTTTGACAAATGGTAAATAATATTAAAAAATGCAGTTGCACAAGAGCAAGACAGCAAAACTCAGAACTGAAGCCAGACTTTACGCCAGATTTCACCACTCCCCTCTTTTCTCCCCCCTTAAGTAAATGTAAATGTGTGCTCCAAAACTGCACTATGTAAAATACAGTTAGCTAGAAACTAGCTTAACTGATTTTTGAGTTTGAGTTTCAGAAAATGGTCACCTTTAATGTATGCAGTCAAATCAAAACATTATACAACCTCTGCTCCCAGTTTTAAAAGTCCTAAGACACTCCATGCGGTTATTCCATGACTGATCCTGCAAGTGCTCCTTTCAACCTTTGTCACTGGGTAAACAAAACCACCACCTACTAAATCTATGGTTAGAAAGATAAGTATACACTGCTAAACAGTAATTAATGCAGCATCTTTAATAAGAGAGAGATTCTGATGAGCTTTACTGGTACAAAATAAGCCAGCAGTCCAGCAACAACTATTTACTAACACTCTTAACAAGTAGAAAGATTTGACTTGAGATTTTAGAGCCGAAGGGTACCTTTGACAACCATCAGTAATTATTATTACTGCTGTAACAATATGGTTGGATGCATATTTTACTTTATTTCTTGGTAATATCTCATATTACTTTTAAAGGATACAAAAATCAATTGCAATACTAATATTTCACACTGATTTATGCAAGCATAATGTTGGAATTAGTGCTCTGATGTTTTTTTCTGATGGGGTTGTAAAACATTCTTGGGTGTTATTTCAATTATTTTTATACCTTTTCAACAAAATTATACTCAGCTAGAATAAATTATTTCATTTCTTCAGTTACCAATGAATAACAATCTTCGCATTTAGGGTAGTTTTTCAGCACGTGTTACAAACTGGGAAGGAACACCCAAGTTGAACTGTTGTATGGATACTGATAGCACACTTTTAACTACAAAATTAATTCTTTCACAGTTCTGTAGCTGAAATGTTTCTAGTGAATCCTCTATAGAGGAAAAAGGGTGATACGTGCTTATATTTATGGAATTATTTTTATTTCTGGAAAACAATGGATGCTGATCAGTTGCTGGATAGATTTTTAGTAGATACAGGGATCTAGGAGAGCTTCCCTTCCTTGTGTATCTGTTGTGGTTTAACCCCAGCCAGCAACTAAGCACCACGCAGCCGCTCACTCACTTCCCCCCCACCCAGTGGGATGGGGGAGAAAATCGGGAAAAGTAAAACTCGTGGGTTGAGATAAGAACGGTTTAATAGAAAAGAAACTAATAATGATAATGACAACACTAATAATAAAAGGATTGGCATATACAAGTGATGCACAATGCAATTGCTCACCACCCGCTGACTAACACCCAGTTAGTCCCTGAGTGGCGATCCCCCCACCCCCCAGTTTATATACTTCACATGGTATGGAATACCCCATTGGCCACTTTGGGTCAGCTGCCCTGGCTGTGTCCCCTCCCAAATTCTTGTGCCCCTGCAGCCTTCTGGCTGGCTGGGCATGAGAAGCTGAAGAATCCTTGACTTTAGACTAAACATAACAACTGAAAACATCAATGTGTTATTGTGGTAGGTTGACCCTGGCTGGGTGCCAGGTACCCACCAAAGCTGTTCTATCACTCCCCCCCTCAGCTGGACAGGGGAGAGAAAATATAACAAAGGGCTCCTGGGTTAAGATAAGGACAGTGAGATCACTCAACCAATTACAGTCATGAGCAAAACAGACTCAACTTGGGGAAAATTAACTTAATTTATCGCCAACCAGAATAGGGTAATGAGAAATAAAATCAGATCTCAAAACACTTTCCCTCACCCCTCCCTTCTTCCCAGGCACAGCTTCACTCCCGGATTCTCTATCTATCCCCCCCCAGTGGCGCAGGGGAACGGGGAACGGGCGTTACGATCAGTTCATCACATGTTGTTTCTGCCGCTGCATCCTCCTCAGGGGCAGGACTCATCACACTCTTCCCCTGCTCCAGCATGGGGTCCCTCCCACGGGAGATCGTCCTCCACGAACTTCTCCAACGTGGGTCCCCTCCACGGCGTGCAGTCCTTGAGGAGCAGACTGCTCCAGCATGGGTCCCCTGCAGGGTCACAAGTCCTGCCAGAAAACCTGCTCCATGGGCTCCTCTCTCCACAGATCCGCAGGTCCTGGCAGGAGCCTGCTCCAGTATAGGCTTCCCATGGGGTCACAGCCTCCTTCGGGCATCCACCCGCTCCGGCGTGGGGTCCTCCATGGACTGCGAGTGGGTATCTGCTCCACTGTGGACCTCCATGGGCTGCAGGGGGACAGCCTGCCTCACCATGGTCTTCACCAGGGGCTGCAGGGGAATCTCTGCTCTGGCACCTGGAGCACGTCCTCCCCCTCCTTCTTCACTGACCTCGGTGTCCTCAGGGTTGTTTCTCTTACACGTTCTCACTCCTCCCTCTGCCTGCCATTTCTGTGCCCCACAACTTTTTTCCCCTTCTTAAATCTGTTATCACAGAGGCGCTACCACTAACACCAATTGGCTTGGCCTTGGCCAGTGGTGGGTCTGTCTTAGAGCCGGCTGG
>VYZV01033140.1:45345-70883 GCA_013401275.1 Pandion haliaetus
TGGCTCTGTCAGACACAGGGGAAGCTTCTAGCAGCTTCTCACAGAAGCCACCCCTGTAACCCCTCCCCCCCAAAACCTTGCCACACAAGCCCAATACAGTTACCAACATTCTACTCATACTGAACTAAAAAACATAGCCCTATACTAGCTACTAGGAAGACAATTAACTCCATCCCAGCTGAAACCAGGACAGTATCTATCCTCATCCAGCTGATCCAGCTGCAGTCTCTTTCACCAGGTGGGGACACAAGGGTAAAACACATTCAGTCAGGAAGCACATGGAAGAAAGGAGCCAGCATCTTAAATCTCAGGAGGATGATATGTTGCCATTGTTCTCCTACAGCCTACTAGCCTCTTAGCAGCTAATGTAGTACTAAAACTATCCATTTTAGTTTGCTTTTCTGTGTGACACTCACTGTGCTCTAAGGATGTTTACAGCAGTAACACATGCAGGGAATGCCTACTTGATGGATCACAAGCATACTTAAGCATGATCTACATGCCAATCTGCTCTGTTCTGGTGGGTTTGGGTGTATTAAAAAGAGCAAGGAGTTTTACAACTAATTGGCGTACATTAATAGAAGAAAGCACATGGTATAAGTTGCATTCATGAAAGCTCAGTGAGTTTTGTTAAAGGGCAGGAAAACCATAGAGCAGAGACATTTTATGCTTTTTAATAGGATAAGCAAAAGGTAAATTTTTAAGCTCTTTCAGGACAAAATTAGTCAGCATTATGATAGATAGTAATCCCCTATGAGAAAAAAAAAAAAGCTTAATTTTAAGCACAGACTTAAGCCTCTTTACATCCAAGACTGCTAGAGCTCACCAAATTCAAACAGTCAGTAAACTAACAACTCGGTATAAACTAAACATTACTGAAAGTGAAGTACGTGTCCAAGTGCTTCATTGACTCAGGCTGAAATAAGGCATGTGGGGATCTCGCAACTGATATCACCTTGGCTTTTTACACCTATATTTGTACTTCCACAAAACCAAACAAGTATTGGTCAAAATATTTCTTTTTTTGCCAGTGGTAGAAAAGCATGCATGCATGTTCAAAATTTGGGGATTGCATGACAAAGCAAAACCTGCTTGTTCTCCATCCTCCACATACTAAAGCAAAGAGAGTGCACTCTAAGTGGAGTACATGTATGGGTGTACACCTTATTCAGCTAAGTCCTCAAAGGATTAAGCCCCTGCTCAGTTTTCAGTGGTTTAAAATTGTCTTCTCTTGATTCTAAAAAGTCATTATTTATCTGAATGAAGAGGAAGAAGGAAGAATAGATGGTCAAAGCAAGAGCAGAAAGTATACATGCTAATATGTGACCAGGTCCTGATCAGCATCCAACTGTGAACACCAGCATTTCTCAATGGGATGAAAATTTGATGATAGGTTGCATGTGCAATTGAGCAACACAAATACCTTATTCTCAGCCACACTAAGGGCCAAGGCTGCACTTCTGAAAGTAATTATTTTTTTGGAAAACACAATTTTGAGGGTCATTGCCCATGGATTGCTGAAAATGCTCTCTCTGGGAATCTAGACTTATTTGTTTGGCCATGAGCTTCTATTTCACAGTGCAAGATAAGGCCTATTTGCTGCTATTGCCCATCACAATGTAATCAGCTTCTATTATTATCATCATTTTATTCATTCTTCTGTAGCATACTGCGCCGTGCTCAAGTTCAATCAGCAGAGATTTATTGTAGGAATGACTTGTTTGTTGATTTGCTTGCTTCCCTTCCTCCCAGACAGCACATATGTGGAGGTATGTAGGTGGGCTACAATGTCTTAATGGTTTCCTAACCCTTAATTGATGGAGCTTCTAGAAAAGTCTTTAAACTGATGCCCAACTATAGTGCCTAATTCTCATTTTGCATGGTAACATTAATATCTAGCAGCTTCTGCCTCTTCATGTTAACAGAAGTTGTTTCAATACAGGGTAAAAAAAAAAGTGAGAAAATGAAGGCACTGCTGCCTACATTTGGGAAATTCTGCCAAAGGCAGCGGGCCAGGGTCAAAAAGAAACCCTATCCTCCTGCAAGCAGTCATCCTGTGGAGAGGTTAGCTGTAAGATAGCCTGGCTGAACACACTACAATGTTAGCATAAGTGGAATTTTCTGCTGTAAGTTTTACAAAACTGTAAACCTTCTTTCCTATATTAACAGCTACCCAGGCACTTTTTTCTATTACCAGAAGCACTTCAGGGGTTTGCTAATGCATTAGAAGCACCTTTCTGATAAGCCAACATAAATAGGTACAGCAATAAATCAATAAGCATTATGCTACTCCATCATATGGAAGGGGATCGTTTAATTATGCTGATAAAAATGAAAAAACTATATGAAGGGGCATTTCTATGTACAGAGAATCTGAGGTATATTATACCTTGATAGGAGAGGAAAATAATTACAGGATATGCTACTCACCAAAAGCAATCGGTACCACATAACAACTGTCAGACTAGGCTTATCAGAGAGGGTTGCATTAGAAGACAATATGCCTTATGAGGAAGATGGAGGTACTAATAATACGTAACACACATGCAGAGTGATGCATGCATTACACAGTGACAAGCTAATGCTTCTCAGGAAAATATATTGTTTTAAACAGAGCTTTAATTAATTTCCTTGTTCAAGTGTGCAAAGCTGTAGCCAAGAAAACATCTCCTTCCGTATCAGTTTAAATAGCACCTTTCTCCTATCTAGTTGATAGCTCTTATTTAATACTCTATTGCCACCAGAAAAATAAAAACTAATTGCATTAATAAAAAACTAATTGCATTAATTAACAGATGTTTTGCTTTTAAATTTCTATAGTAAAATGAAAATTGTGCTTGAGAAGTTGGACCAACATGTTAATGGTCCTACTTTTCATTATTTATTTGGTACATTTGTTCAATAAAATTGGCCTCTTCCTCTAATTAAACACATTTTATACTGTTATTGCCACTGCATAAAGTCCAAAAGTCACAACAGGGAATACATTATTGAGCCATTACACACTTCCTAGATGACTGAAAGCACTTAGTTTCACCTCAAATATCACAATGCTCTAGAGAAGGAAAATATGATGGTGATTATTAATATTAACAATAACTTATTATTGTGCTTTTACATTGACAGTCTCCCAGTGACTCCCACCAGCTCTGGATCCAGTTCACCATACTCTGCAACTCAGCCTCTACCAGAAGCTTGTCCCCCTGTAGAGCTCCTCTGCGTGGAGAGGAGTGCCTGGTGTCCTGTGCTGCCAAAGCAGCTTCTCTCCAGCAATGGGGAGAGAGGCTAGATTTTGGCCAGACCTGGCACCAGTCAGGCCTCAGCTCAGTTCCAGAGAGTCCTTAATCTTGAGTAAATTAAATATTAGGCGAAGATAACACTGTACAACAGGCTTTGTGCCTGATTCAACCAAACTGAACACTGAAATGCAGAAATAAACCTAATGCAAGCTGTTCTTGCCAGCCCTACAGAATGTATGAGGCCCAGAAAGGGTTTCTTGAACACTGTGGAAGGCTGTTCCAAACTAACACATGAGCATGAAAGGAAGCAGGAAGAGACAAAGGATGAGAACATGAGCCAGTTTTTGTTTAAGATGCCTAAGTCCCAAGGTGCAAAACCCCACACAGTCTACCTAAGTCAGAGAGATACTCAAAGACGTATTTCAGTGTGAGCTTCCAGATGTAAACTAGCTTTACAGGACAGCACCAGAGGCTTGTAGTAGCCCATCTCATGTCAGTGGTATAACTCCTTTGTTTTCATTATCTGAAACAGTGCTTCCAAGGCCCTCCCTTCTTTATTGCTTCTTTCTACACTGAAGTCTGGGCACTATCATTTCTCTCTGTAACACCCTTGACATTTGGGATGGTTNGGCTGTAGCACATGTGAGTTTTCCTCTGTTCTGCTTCAAGTTGTCCATTAACACTACTCATTTTTACAGCCTTCCACATCTGCCACTCAGTCTTCCAGTTGAAGGACTTGCTTCCCATCACATCCCCCTCTATTGCATTCACCTGCCCACAAATAGTTTAGATGTTTGGACAAGCTCAATAAAGCTGTATTTTCCCAGTCACATCATTAGCATATGGGCTCACTGGGAGACATGACAGAAGTAAAAGGAAGGGAAATAATTTCAGTCAAATTGTTAGGACTTGGTTTTGGTGAAAAAGAGAACCTCTGAAAATGTCTATATCAATTATAATTTAATCTCCTTTGCAATAATTAAAAATTCCAACCAATTAAGGTAGTTTTTGCAATATACCTCAAAAAACTTCCTATGTGCAAAATTTCCCTCTATTTATGTTCCCTGGTTCTAAATGCTGCTTCTCCATTGATTACTATAATTCAGCTCTAATTGCACTTTTACAAAGCAGACTGAATAGATTACAGTTGAGTAGGAGAAAGCCAAACATCAATTATTAATGTAACAGAGCTGGCCTTTACCATGTCTGTATTATTTACCTTGGGGAGTTTAGGAACCTGCTGAATAATATTTATTCTCGTAAATTAACCACTTCAAAATATTTGTTTCCATTAAGAAAAGCAACCAGACTAATAAAATACACTTTCAGCAAATGCAAACAAGCCCTCAGTGTCTGTAATGATACGTGAAAACCCAACACACTTTCTCAGAAGGAGGCAGCCTTGGTATTTCTGAAAGCAGTCTACATACTCCTCACTAAGAATAAACACAGCTGGTTGAACTCCACATTAGGTTGTAGCATGGGGTCTTTGGTTACTGTTTCAGTCATTGTTATTATTGCTAGTCTGTTTTAGCCTGGACAGGGATCCAAAAAGCAGGCTGTTTCAGTAAGGAGAAAAAGGCAGTGATAAAGCTGGTATTTCCTCAGTGCAGTTTTTTGTATTTACAAGGCAATTCCACCAAGTCCTGCTTCCCAGCCCCATTTTGGCCAGCACAGGGGCCACAACCCCAATCCCCCACACCCCCTTCATTCCTGGCTCTCTCATTGGTCCCAGTTCTTGCCTGTGCATCTTCTGCTTCTTTGCTCCAGCAATCTACTTTTCCATTAACAGCAGCTAATATTGACACAGTTTATACTCTAACCTTATGGCCTATGGTTCTGACCAATGACTTGGCTGTATTGATTTTTTTTTCTTTTTTTTTTTAAATATATATATTGCTAAGCAAAAAAAAAAAAATTAAATTATTCCCCTGACCTTTGTCTCTTCTCTTTGGATACTTCACCTGCCCAAAGAACAGTCAATCCCTTTTCTACCACTAGTTTGGTCACCTGCAGAATCATCTGGCTTGGTGCAGAGCCTGCCTGGCCAAAGCACAGGGGCTGGCAGTTTGCAGCCACATGCACAGACCCATCAAGAATTTCACCTTAGGAGTGAATTTCAGAATTATCCACAGGCAGACGGTATCAGCCACAGTTGCTCTTCAGTATTTAGCAGCTACTTTGACGGCAGCTCACATGCTGCATAGATTCTGTGGTTGTTCTGTAGGTAGAGGTGAATTTCCTCCAGTGAATAAGTACTACGCTTAAAAGCCATTTTTCTTAAATAAAAATATTCAACAAAGCTAATTCTGTAAATTTCCACTGTATCAGAATCAAGAACTCACTGTACAATAATTAATTAGTTAGCCATTTGCAGCTAGGGCTGGAGGCATTCATCATCTTTCCAAAAACATGTATATCACCATCTGTAACATCCTCTCAGTATTTTGGCTCTGAATGAAATAAAACATTTAACACATTGGCTGCTGAAAGTTAGATTTGTTGCAGAACCAAAAAATGTGAATTCTGTTGTGCTGCTGCTTTGAGAATACAACCCCAGCATTTGCCACTATGCTATAGTCTCTCATCAAAAAGCCTGGAGGGAATCCAGTGAAATCCGTGCACAATATTCAACTGCTGTTCAACTGCAAGAGTGTTAATCCAGCTCTTTTCTCTATCTGATTAGAGGAAATCAGCCCTTTCTACCCATTAGGTATCCTTTATATGCTCCTGCAATATATACATTTTTATTTCTTTTCAATTCTTTGGAAATAATATCAGTGCAGTACTAGTCTAGTAACATGTGTATCTGTGATGAAAACTTAGGGCTAGATTGTACCTAAGAAAGAAAACAAGATCCTCCTCCTCCTTTGACTTACCCTCTGAGCAACACAATCATTGTATGTGAGGAATCTCATCAAGGAGGAGCAAGGAAGACCGATAGCTCTGGCTTGATTAGATCCCTCTCCCCAGACATGCTGACTTGCAAAAGGGTTCCCGGCACCTCTGAGCCTTCCAGTTGCCTCCTCCAACGTACTGACTGGCAGGAGCCCACAGGCCATCCACAACCCCCACCCCTCAGCCTCCACATCTCTAAACATGTAACAGGCAGATTCCCGAAGCTGAAGATTCCCTTATTTCATTTCAGAGTTAGAGCTTTCCAGAATATAATCCCTACTGTGCAGAAAAAACTGTGCTGCTTGTTCCTGGGTGCGTAATTTTGAAATTGGCTGTGGTAAAGCCCAAGGGAACTCGCCTAACTAGTGAGCAGCATCATGTAACTGCTCTGTCCTCGATACGTACCTCAATCTTGGGTCATCTGCAAATTTCTCATTGGCAATTTTATATTTACTTCACAATTGTCTGTAAAAATGCTGAAAAAGATTAATTTTGATATTAATTCACTAAAACACCCACTAATTGATTCCTCATTAACAAATATTTGTCATTACCTAAGGATCTGGCAGTTCCTCAAGCACTTATACATATTTTAACAATGTTGTACAGTGCTAGTTTTCCCTAACAAATCAAAACTTAAGCCATCACTCTGTGTACGTCAACTAATCTCTTCAAAGGTTTTATAATTTATTGACCAATTTCACACATATTTTATAGTGCTAGAGACCTGAAACGTGTTACAATCCTATAATTTCATGAAAATCAGTAATAAAAATTTCATGAAAATCAATAATAAAAATAAGTAAGCTCTTCTAAAAAACCTCTGAAAGAAGAATGTGGTTCAGAGATGAGCTCCACTCCTTAACCACCAAAGAAATCACACAAGGGATCAAACTCAAGACAAAAATTTCATAGGAAGGCAGGTTGCACTGGCTTGACTGTACACCAAATCACCAGATCAACTGGAATATTGTGCAGTACCAAGTCAGTAGCTATCAATGGTATATTTAAATAGCTAGACAGATACTTTGTACATAAAGAATGAAACAAGGTTTATTTGAGAAGATCTATTTTAAAAACATAATGTAAAAGACATCTACAAAGATACCACCAACAATTAATCTCAGCCAACCGGAAGTTCTCCCTGCCAGATCCATATGTTCATGTGTTCCCTTTTGCTTACTACTCCCTCACATAAGATATCACTGACTTGATCTGGATATAAGCTTTCAATGCATTTTTCCTTTTTTTTTTCCCCTCCTGATTTTTCCCATAAGCCTTGAGGTAGTATACAAATGTATCTGTTTAGTGAAAGCTTTCCTTTTCCTTCAAGAAATGGAGATGAAATCCACTTAGATGGGAGGGTGGGGGTGGGGAGAAATACTTTAGTCTTAACTTCAAAAGAGAAAAAAGAACAGTGGAACAGCCATGATTTTATTTAAAACAAACAAACAACAAAACCCCAAGAGATATATCTTTGTTTAGGTGATACTGTACAGAGCCTTTAAAGACACTTGTGAATATTCACTTTTTCACATGACGCAAGCCGCCTTTATTGCAACATACAAGTAGCAGCCTGTTATATCTTGAAGAGATATAATGTTATTAATAGCAAATTCCTCCTCGCAGATGAAGTCCTGCCATGAATATTTATCTACATTCAAATAGGAATGTCTCTCATCTCTGAAAAGAATTCATAAACTTTAATGCAACTTTGGACAAGTTGATAGGTTTACATTTCCCTCAAGTAAACAGCTTCACATTAGCATATGAATGTTATTATCTATCCTTTAACTTTGCTAGACACTGACCACTTTGTTGCATTTTTAATAGCTTACCCATGAGTCTTTTCATTAAACATTTTTGATCTATTGTTAGCTTTGATGTCAGCTTGAGAAAGAATTTTGCCTGTTTGCATATTGGTGAACTAAGTTACCTAGAAACATTTTATACCAACCTAAATTACAGAAAAGGCCTTACACAACTAGACTGACTTTTCTGTTATAACACAGGTATCTGAGGAAAACACATTAAGTGCTATGAAGGATGCAAAGCTCTTAGAATCTGAACTGTATGTAGCATCATCCTCATTCTTACTTACTGCAGTAGAGTTTTTTAAAAATTTGACTGCTCATTTCACAGAAAATGGTACTTTAACATGTTTTTTCTGCATCCCAGGGGAACTTAAACTACATGTATAAAGGCGAACTTACATATAAGAGAGGAGAGAGATGGAGAGATGCCCTTGATATCTTTGAAGATCAAGGAACATTGTTTATTTACATCTTCCCATTATCTTTGCTATTTATTATTAATGAACAACACATGACTGATACCAGAGTGATGGACAAAATTTTTCCTGTGTGAAGACTTCAAACATGGTAATTACTAAGGCCACTGATGGATCTCCAGCACCAAAGGAGATTCTGCTCTTCAAGTTTCCTATTAAAAGTGTATATTGAAAGTCTTTCTAAAGAAGGGAAAATACAGGGATGAAAAGATCCTTCCCTCCCAACTTTTTAAACTTTTAGTTTGACCTTGGTTGACTAACCTAGAAAACAGCAAATAAGCATATTTTTTTTATATAAGAATATCATTATAATGAATTGAAGACAAGGCTACACTGGACATCTTTCATCTAAGTTAATGTGTACACTCAGACGATAACAAAGTCTGTGTTTTTACATGCATGAGAAAACATCTATTCAGTATTTCCATGAGTTTAAAAAGTGATTCCTACTACACTAAAGGAATATGTTCTTATATAACACACTTTGTGCTACATTGCTTCAAGTCTCAGTCTAAGACGTTAATGAAAGTGACTCCCACAGCAAGAAATCCCACCTAGCAGACCTAAGCAAACAGATGCCTCAGAAGGTTTAAATAATTAGATAACCCACTCTGATATAGGAAGGGATTTGCATGCATTTGTTTTTACACCTACTGTGATAGATGTAGCCCCAGAGCTTTCTTGGACTAACTCAATTATTCGTTATTATCTGTTTATCAATCTACTCGTGTCTGAAATGAATTTCAGAGTAAAATAAGGCAACAAGGAACTTGCTACCTCAGTGGACTGAAATAGTTCGTGACTGCTTCGGTTCCTGATTTACACAGGGCAAATGGGAATTGCCATGCAAGTCAGGCTAATGGTGCGTTTCATCCTTTTTCTTACTGTGTCCTAGAAAGGAACAAAATGCTCTACAGTAGGAAATGGTGGGTAACCATTTAGAGAGGCAGGTTTCCTTCCTATCCCACCCTCCAATTGAGACGCTGCTTCCAATTAAGTGTGAGAGTTTACACCCTTTCCAGAAGAAGGTCTAAAGTTGAACTGTGTTGGTAACTATTATGACTTTGGCTAAGAGCCAACTGCAGTCCCTCTTGAAGTTTTTCCCACCTGCCAGTTTCCCCTTCTGCTCAATATTCCTTCATTATTTTTAGTACTAGTCTAGAAGTTAATCTTCTAGGATGTAGATCAGACAGTTGCTTACTGTGAATTTTTTTTGGTTTTTAGCTGTTCCTGTACTTTTAAAATGTCCTTAAAATCAGTAAAATCAAGGCAAAAACTTGAAAGAAATGCTTACTTTTTCCCAGTTAGCTTTATGTGTGTACCTGGAGAGATCCAGGGTGTGTTCAGCTCTCATAGCTGTCATCAGGCTATTTTAACTTTATCTTAGCAAACTGTTGCACTCCAGTATGTATTGACAGTAGGAAGAGTAAAGCAGCTAAAAGCTGAAGTCTTCTACAGTGATTTTAATTAAGAGTCTGTCACCATCTGAATTATTATTACTGTTATTTTAGGAATTACATTGCAGCATAAATTATAATAATAAAGAAGCCTGGCAACTGCAATCTTAGCCAAAGTACCTGAAACAGGTTTAGCTTGCATTATGCCTTTTGGGCCACTGGGGAAAAAGAAATTCAGAGATTGCTTCGATTTGGAAGAGGAGCTGTGACGATGCCAAATACTTCCATAATTAACTGCTGTTTAGCTATGGAGGCAATAGATGCCCTGTCCCCACCTCTGAAGCCCATGGCCTTCCCCATGGCACTCCCACAGTTCCACACCCAAGAGTTCCCCTCCTGGGGTCCATGCTCGCTCTACCACTGTGTCTCTGGCTGTGTCAACTGCCCCCTCTGTGCTCTCTCTCTTACAGACACACCTCAGCAGAATGAAATCCAGAGAAAGCCTCACGCTCCATGTGTACACCACAAATACATTTGTTTGAAACATCAGAGGTGCCTGTGTTTGGGCTGAAAGTGGCAGATGCATAGCTAGTTGATGTTATAAACCAACACAATTATCAACTGTTTTAAGGGAAAAAAGCAGATATTCTCAACCCATAACTGTACTTTATCAAACCATGAGAAAAATCAGACAAAAGCCAAAATAGGAGAGTCTCCAACCAAAGACTTCAGCACACATGGTCCCCCAGGAGTGACACTGAGTGTGAGGGGGCCCCTCCTGCTTTGAGAAAAGCCTGTGGATGATGGCAAGTGGCTGCTTTGCCAGCTGTGACAGGGCCTCCTGACAGCCATCTCATGGCACTGCTTTCACCCAGCCACTCTGTCATGGAGACAAGAGTAGAAGGAAGCTGCCATTGCTACCAAGCACATGGGGTACAGCACAAACACCCACACAATGCTGCGGCTTCAGCAGATGGGCTGGATGCACACCATGTGGAGAGCTGAAACACTGCCTGCTTCCAGCCTGTGATGAACCCGGAAAGTCATACCCCAATGCCACCATCCCCCCGCTGACCATCATCCCCGCTGAAGGATTGGGTTCTCTTTTTTCCCACTCCTTATAGCTTTTAAAGAAATATAAGCAATGAAACTAGGAGGAACTGGGTCACAGCTGTACCTAATAACTACTTGTGTGACTCACTGATACAGCAGCAGCCCCACACTCCACCTGAGGCAACGCTCTGGAAAAGTGAAGTGATGCAACAAGCAGAACTGGATTGTGATCCTTAAGCTCCCCCTGCTTGCATCTGCAGGCATGTGGCAGCACTCGCTTAGCTAAAACAGCCAGAAAACTGTTTCACATGAGAACAAACAAGGGAATTATGTCCTACTTGATTCAGATATTCCTCATATGTCTGGGTTGAGATTCCATTCCCTTTGCAGCAAAAAACCTCAGTAACTTAATTTACAAAAGCATGTGTCTTGGCAAATGAAATGCAGATGCAGCTAGTTCTTCAGCAGACGGATGCAACGTTTTTACTGTACCCCCAAGGCCAACCACAACTACAACAGAGAACAACTTGGCATAATATAAAATTCAAACCCTAGATAAAAGAGAAATAATGTTGGCAGTGGGTTAAGTGGAGTTAAGTGACTAAGAAAAATGTTTTAAGGAAAATTGAAGATTCTAATTTTTTTCATATTTAGAGCTTCTTTATCTTTTTTGCTAAGCTGTACTTAATTATACAACTTTTCTAATTCTGGGTATGAATTTTAAAGCCCATATAGGATAAGTCCTTAAAAACTGCAGTTCAAGTCACAGCATTTAGTTCTAGATTGTCAGCAATGCACCCTTCATAAAATACAAAGCGCTCGGGTGAAAAAATGTCACTACCTTAGGATAGGGCCAGAGTTTCACTTCTGCATGCAAAAATAAAATAATTTACATCATTTGTTTCAAATTGCTGTAACACATCAGGATGTGGAAAGCGTTAGAGTGGACTAATTGCTTTACAAAGTAATAGAAGTATAGAAAAAATGGAATCTTACTGTATTTTTCACCAATAAAAATCATTTATTGTCTGAAAAACAATCTGTTAACATTCAAGACACCTGGGGCCTGCCCTGCATTACTTGTGCTTTGTTCCAAAACCAACATTATGTGTTGGTTAGAAAGCATATAAAACTATGTTTGTACAACTGATGTAATTTTTCGCCAGCGTGGGTCTGCACAGTTCATACACATCACCACCATCATCAATTCACAGGTCTCACTACAAAATGTGTCTGGCAAGAAAAGCTTAAAGTGCCTTTAGAAAAAACAGAGCAAATCTTCACCTTTCACAGCTGGGTCCTGTCCAGTAGATCTGATTAACTGGTTTGGCAGCCACTCTACCAGAAAGCCACATGCGTAGCATAATGCAACGCTACTCTACAACTTTATCTTAACGTAAATCATGAGATTGTTTACAGATACTCAGAAAATGATAGATACTCTTAGTCTTCAGTTCAGAATCTCTTTCAAATGAGCATTAAAATAATGGCTGTTCTCTCTTTTACAAACAGATCCAGGCATTGCTAAGCCCCCAAGAATGAGAGTGAAATTCACCCCTATGCCAAGGACTTTCACTGCAACTCTTATGTGTAAAATGGTGCCAAGACCTTGTACTTCCATCAAGCATTTTTTCCAAGGCAGCACCTCAGTATGCAACTCCAGATGTGTATCACTGCTAAATGTTATTCTTTCAAAATCTGTCTCAAACCTGTCTCAAAATCTGTCTCTTATGCATGGGCAAAATTTTCTGCTTTGCTTTTGTGCTTCACACAAGGGACAGCTATATTTGAACAGTGGTTGAAATGACTCCTTTATGTATGCTGTGTACAAAGCAATATGGCATCTTAAGCAAATTATTTTTTCGTAGTCTCACATTTAAAATGTAATAAAAATAATTCCAAGAAATAGGATTCCTACTTGGGTCTGCATGGCTTGGTTTACCATTTTTAGAGAAGTATTTTTTAAAAAAAGAAAAAGCCAAAGTAGAAATTCTTTCTTTACACTGTTCTTGTTCCTTGTTTTCTATCCAACTCCAAAGACGTCAAAATATAAATAGCACCAGAGTAGTCCAGGCACTGAAACATGCACTAACTCTTTCTGCAGGCATAAAGAAAAGGGAGTCACTTATGACAGGTATATCCATTTGATCATCAGCTGAAAATATTCAGAACATCCATCCCTGGGAGACAATGCATCTTGCTAGGGCTGAGGGCTGTCATATTTTAGGCAACTCATGTCTTTAGTGAATGAAGATTATTACATCCACCAATCTAAGCCTGAAAGCGGAATCATAGTAGAGAACTAGGCTTTAAATTTTCTCATTGTAAGGAAGTCAACAATAAGCTACAAGGCATTCACAGTAAATCCTCTAGTACAGCACTCCCTGCTACAAATCTGTTATATATTTCGTTCTTTTAGTTCCAGAGTTCTCAAACTCAAGTCCTGTTACATAGGGAGTGTACAACTTGGGTAAAATAGGAATTTGTCTAAGCCAGGGCTGCATCTGGCCACAACATGAATGATGAGCAGCCATGTGAGCTTTCTCTGTCCCATTCCAGTAGCACATAGCCTGCAGGACTTGCAGGTGGCTGTGCTTGCAGTTCCCTGGGACTTCCCCAGAAATCCTCGTTTTCACATCCTTCACTCCACACCACAGAAAAGCAGCATCACAAGAAAGTTAACACATCTGCAAAATACCTGAATCCTTTGTACAGGCACAAACAGACCAACAGGACAGCACACAATAAGGAGTAGCAATGTGGGGCCCAATCCTGATTTTCAGTACGGAAACTAGGAATCCCCAGCTCCCAAAACATTAGACCTATTTCATCTCTAAGGAAGGAAAGAACAGATTCTGCACTTAGCCTTGTGTTTAGCAGCATTTCTGTCACAGGCTCAGCAGGTATTCCTGCAAGATTCAGCACTGACTAGCTACACTGGACTCACACTAAGTAGCAGAAGGGGAATGGGTAGAAGGAACATTATTGTTGTGCTGCACCTCTAGACTAATCTAATCAGATTCCCTCAAGATCAGGTTGTATACAAGAAAAACTAGTCTGGATTTACCAATCTATTTAATCTATTGTCTCCATTTGCATCTCCTACCAACTCTCTTTGTTACAGCAACTGCACCACCTATGAATCCGTGTCAGGCCAGTTGCCAAGCACCACATTCACATTATCTACCTCTCTTCTCCACCCTTGCACAGGAAAGATGCTATGCTCTTACCAAGGCTCAGCACAGCCCTCCAGCCTCAGCACTTCTGCATCCCTTTGGAGCAGTGCTAGCACAGCCATATTGTTTTTTCCAGAAACAACTACCTTCTACTTGTAGGACCACCTGACAGCTCAAGGAATCAGGATGGGCTTTTCCATCTGTGTCTACTTCTCATTCATTACTTGCCTTTATTAAACATTTTAGGAGATAAGGGCTGGGTCTGCTCAGAGAATCACTGGTTTCAGAATCCCTCTAGAAATCAGCCGAGATCTGATGGGACATCTGTCCCTTCTGACCTCAGCAATCCCAGTTCTTCATGTGGAGTCACAAACTAGCATATATAGCTGCATGACTACCTGTAGGTTTCATAAAAATATCCATCAGCTACTTCCATTTCAGAGTTTACTTTTCTTCCCCTGCCCTGTTCACTCTCCACTCCCTCTAGCCACCCCCCAAGTAAGCTGGCAACTTCTTCAGAGGGAAAGGGTTAGCTCTGGCAATCATGTCTTTAACAACACTTAGCAACACTGCATAAATACTTGGAAAAATATGGAAGAAGTGTTTACAGTAGCTGCATATCATGAGAGATTTATAGGCCTATTAAAAATTATTAGGCTTTACTTCTTCTTCAGTGACAAAGCTGCTTTCATAAACCGCTCTCGACAACTTCATATCCAGAGTGTGCAGGATGTTTATTTCCACATTTTCAAAGTGCCATATTTTCTTCACTATTAAATTTTTTGTTTTGTTGTTTAAAACAGCAATTCCCTCACTCTTCTGACCTAGCAATTCAGTTTAAAAATATATGTTACCCTGGAAACACTTTCAAATGGACAGCATGACTGCAGGGACTGTTGCGGGCATACGCTGTGAAGTATTCCCAAGTGCCCAAATAACTAAAATGTTTATGTCACAGATCTAAGTATGCAATTGGGCACTGATCATTGGATTCCAGTTTCAATTGCCGATACATTTTGATTGGACTCAGACCTTATTCACAATGGGAAAGTCTTTACCCCTGAACGTGGCAAGCAGGGAAGCAGGACAAGGAAACCATCATTTTCATATTGGCTATAATACCAGCTCTCACCCTTCCACCCCCTGACCCACCAAGAAATAGAAGGGCTAGTAGTGTCCTTTCACACTCATGATGGCCATGATTCCTTCCTTTAGCATCCACATATCAATTCCCAGTGGCTATAAGAAGTCGTCTGAGGTCTCTCCACTTACTACAGGATCATAATCTTAGATTTTGCTTCAATTGATTACTGATAAAACCATTTGCAAATGTACTTTGTATTGGAATTCAAAAACAGGGAATCATGGCTGCTCTAATACATGAGCTATAGATGATACAGCTGGACAAAGAGTTAAATTCAGGAGCAGTTTCATAATTTCATTTTTATCTGCTCAAGTTAAAAAGAGGAAAAAGATCAAAATTTTCAGAAATTTGAGCTGAAGTGATAGACTGAAATCACCCTACCTCCCAAGTTTCATTTGGGTTTGCCTAGGAAAAAAAATCACATCAAAACTTGCTCAGCATAGAAAAGCCTTTGGAATGGGCCTTTTTCTACTAACAAAGGCAGTCCTTTGTGTGATACAGACATTTTGAACAACAAGCAAAATGACATTGAAAAAAAAAAAATCTAGCTGGGATCTATTACTTGTTTCCGTAAATGATAACAAATCACAATACCGTTGCCAAAAGAAAGATTGGTTCTATTTCTAAGGAAGATACCAAAGCTCTGTATTTGCTGTCAAGCCATTTGCGAAGATTTCTGTCCATCACATCCCTTGAGTCTTCAGTGCTGGACAGGTACTCTAGGTTATAGACAGCAGTTACTGTCAAACCATGTTAATGAATTAAACACAAGGCTGTACAAAAGCAGTCATCATAATTTACATGATAAAATGGTCAGGTGAAATCTCAGTTATAAGTCATGAGAAAAAATGGTTTATTCAGGTTAATCCTAGTTAAACCATATAAATTCTTCAATATATCCCAGTGGTCTTTTTTACAGAAAAGATGAATGTGACCTGAATAGGAGAAGACTAATTTCAAACCTAGCTGGACCCATTCGCAAAAAGAGGTAACAAAATTCCAAGCCAGCAGGCAAGAGACAAGACGATTTGAAGTTTTCCTTCAGAATTTCATCTTTGCAATAGATGGCCCCCACTGTGCAATCTAACCTGCTAAGACTATTTGGCAGTACCAGCAAATCATCACTGACCAAGAAAGTAATTAAAATCCAGCACTACCCCTAGGATTATCTACTGTTTGCTATTGGCTAAAACAGGAAAGATGCTGCAAAAAGAAATGCTACAATACTCCAAAGCAGTGGAGTTTGTAAACAGAATGACAATAACTTTCAAGATACTTTGCTATTAAACAACTGAGTGGGACCAATTCCTTTCTTTTTACAGAGCTGAATACCACCTAAAACTGAAGTGGGGGATCATTCTTTACTGCAACATCTATTGTTTCCAGTGCTAACCCACTGGAAGAAAACTACCAGCCTGAGATGATCTAATGTGCACCCAGCTTCATGAGAAGTTCTATTTTTCCTTTAAATGCAAAGGAAAATAAACATCTCTAGAAAGGTTCTCCTGTGTGCAGGGAATATGAGAACAAACTCTTTTTTCCCTTAACTAGCTACCTCAGAATGGTTTAGCATCAATGAAGAAAGTGAGGGGACTCAGAGGAATAATGATTTTTATGGGTATAGACACTATGCAATCAGGACTAGAGCCCACAGGCTGCATATATTTAATCCCAGTAAGTACACTGAAGAGATTCTCACATGCATGTTTGCAATATATAAACCCACACTTGTGTTTCTTTTTTTCAAAATTACTATTGTTATTTTAAGCACTGTAGATGTAAAAGTATGGAAGCTATTCTGTGCTGTGTCCTAGGAAGTACACTGCATACAAGACCACAGTTGTGAAACAGAGAGGGCTATGCTTACTGAATGCTGTTAGGGCCAAAATACATACAAAGTCAGGTTAACAAAAGAAAGCAATACCCATATCAGAAACATTTGCAATGGGATTGAGACTTGCAAAAAAGTCTTCCCAGAATATTGTCTGGAATTTTATAGAATGTCGAAAATCTCACAGGGAGAACAAAACTACCTTAATGTCAGGAATCAATCACTAAGTTCTAAAGTAAAAGCTTAGATTACATAAATACATAGCAAAATTGACACCCTATGCTAATATTGTCCATATGCATGGACATTAAGAATGTATACCATAATAAACATTAGCAACTAATGCTTCGTAGCAGCTTCAGATATGTTTAGTTTTATTTTTCTCCCTGCCCAGAACACATGTTCAGTTATACCCATTTTTATACACATGTGCAGCAAGTTTTTTGACTCCACATGTTGGACTTTTCAATACCAACTTTAAATTATAGTTAGTGGCACAATTGCTGTTTGTCTCAGCCATCTAACAGTAAAAGAAAGAGAAGCAACAACTTTTGAGATGTCAGTATTTTCACAAGCACAAGTGGTGTCCTCACAGCATTTGATACCAGCGGTAGTGACCAAATGATCTTGAACAATAATTATCTGTGGTCAAAGCTGAAGCAGATAATAGAATTAAATGTTCCATTTCACTGAAGAAGGTAGGTAGCTAACAAGATCCCTCTGTAGGTGTAAATTATGAACTGTCCAGGAAAAAGAAAATAAGGGAAAAACAACCACAGCAGCCATACAAGCAGTAATATTATCTGCAGACAAAGATAGAACGAAAGCGTGGAACATACGACTAGGAAGTACTTACTATTTTTTCCCCTCATGTCATGGTCAATATGTATGCTAGCTATGTATTTCAGATGGGTCCACAAAAAAAGTTCACGCTTACATGGCTTTAAGGTACTATTTAAGTAAATTAAGTAACAGAAGTTAATTTAAAAAATCCAATAATCTAAGCCAAGACAAATGTGATGAGAGCTTGCAGATGGCACACAGCAGCCCTGACTGCCCAGCACCTGGATAACATCACTGCAAACATGCAAGTCTTGAGCAGAATCCATGCGAGTCTTGAGAAGAATCTGTGCAAGCCTACAAGGAAGGGACGAGAGTGCCACAATAAGATACACCCTTTTATTTCTTTAAGCACTGTGTGGTTTTTTTCCACCTCATTTTTATCCTAAACAATCTTTTTTTACCTATTCCCATCTGAGGCAAGTGTTCATAATCTAATACAGGACTTTGTGGGTAGCTTTTTTCCCCCCTCTATTTGCCATGATTTCTCCCACATTAATCACAACAGCAACTAAAGACAAAGGGGAAATTTGTCAAACATATTACAAAGCTTCCTTTTTCTTTCTGATAAAGTATTCTTCACAGAATATAGTATCAGATTAATATAGATATGGTATCCCTAATAAATTACAACAGGTAATTAGATCATGGACATCTTCAACAGTAGCACAATTACTCTTACATTGTCTGCAACTAATAGTTAAGCATAGCAGATAAGCTATTTCTAGACAACTCTAGTAAGATTGTGGCTTTATCTGGGCCCAGAGATATCCTCTTTCTCTGCAAGTTGCATACAACTCAAGACCTAACAAATACATGCGTTAGAACCTTTTCATAATTCCAGTAATGAAAAATAAAGTCATTATAAAGGCAGCCAAGTGAGATTTGTAGTGCCAGCATTTTAAAGTAACTTCTGAAAACACTAAAAGCTTTGTCACTTACCCATACCCCGAGTCTCTGAAGAATTGGCAAATAGATAAATTTTCTTAATTACTCCACCTTCCAACCAAATGCCATCAGTGCACTGGAAGTTTACTAGATCCAGTTTCATTTTTCATAACCACAATCTTTGTACTCTAAGATGGCTTCCTAATTCCATACTTCAGTAATTGGACATGGTGCTGAGCCATAAGGGATGCTCTCCAGGGTTGTATCCCCTGGGATTCTTCCACACAGATCCCCAAGCAGGCCAAAGTCTGCTCTCCTGAAGTCCAAGGGTGGAATCCTGCTGTTTGCCTTTGTCCACTGGGTCTGGATGCTGAACTGGACCAACTCACAGCCACTGCAGCCAAGGCTGCCCCCAACCTTCATATCCCCAAGCAGTTCTTCCTTGTCTGTAGATACCAGGTCTAGCAGAGTATCTCCTTTCATTGGTACCTCAATCACCTGTGTTAGGAAGTTATCACTAATACACTCCAAAGACCACCTAGCTCGCTGGTGTCCTGCTCAGTTACCCTTCCAGCAGATACTTGGGTGGTGAAAGTACACCACGAGGACCAGGGCCTGCAAACACAAGGCTTCTCCACTTGTCTGAAGGCAGCTTTGTCTACTACTACTTCCTGATGAGGTGGTGCACAGCAGACAACCACCACAATGTCACCCTGTGTTGGTCTGCCCCCTAACCCTGACCCATAAGTTCTCAGACAGCTCATCATTTTCCCCATGCAGAGCTCCATGTGCTCCAGCTACTCTCCCATATATACAGGGCAACTCCTCGCCTTCCTAGGCTGTCCTCCCTCTCCTAAATTCTGCATCCATTCTTTGCAGCAAAAATTACACAACTAAGTAATTTTGTTAATAATAATGGCACCACAATAACTGCCTAAACTGAAATGGAAAGCTAAAATTATGGGATTTCACAAATTATAATCCAGACAAAGTGTTTGAAACATTAAAAAAAAAAATCTGAAACTTCAGATGGCTAATGACTGATACAGCCTCACACTAACCTTGAGAGGTGACTATGGGAATACAACGGAAGTCAAAGCTGCTAAACCAGTTACTGGAGCACTTTGGAAATAAAGTTAGCTGAGTAGTATGTCAAAGAAAAAAGTAAACTTCACCCTTTGAATATCTGAGTAAGGCCTTTTATTATCACTATTGCCACAAAAGCAAACAAGTGTTAAGCATGGCATCACAGAGCAGGAATGCTGTGTTTAGTCCATGCAGACTCATGAATATTCACGATTTGCAAAGGAACACAGTGGAAAAAGAGGCTCCAGCAAAGGGACTACCATTATTACTTACCAGTCACTCATTCCACTACTTTTCTTCTGTAGTACACAAGCTATTACAGCAGTTTGGACATGCCTTCCTGAGCTCCTGAGTACTTGTGAGTGCACCACACTCATCAGCTCACTTTATTTTGAAGGAAAACTCCCCCTTTCCACACGTATTCAGGTGACCCCATGTTCTCCCCTAATAAGCTGTGTAGAAAAACACATTTATCCTAATTAAAGGACAAGGAAGAGAACATAAGCATTTCCCATGCCTTAATTACAGATATCACTTTTTGCAGCTATCACTCGATTTCTAATTGTGTGAATATTCATACGGCAGTCACAACTTCCGTGAATGTTTTTTTTAATCTGATCTAAGAAGGGTCAAACTCAGAGAGAGGAACACTAAAGCTGTCCTGCTTTTCTTAGCGAGTGACTTGTAATCAAGGCAATAAAATGAAGTAACAAGAAGAAACACGTCTGAGAACAGCTTTTGCCCGTTTACATTCTACTGGAAGCACTGAAGATTAAATGCCAGCTCCCATAAATCATGGAAAGTCAGAGAAGCAAAGCAGCAAATACTGCCAACCACCGCCCGTCCAGAGAGCAGCCTCAAAAGCAGCTCACAGAGTAGGTGAAGGGAGCTGAAACCGCACCTTCCGATGCAGAAGTGAACACAAAACAGCATGCAGAGTCACTCTGTGGCAGCTCTGGTTAGGCACTGCACATTATACTTCTTTCTGAAAATTTAAGAATCAAGTCCAAATACTTCACAGTATGAAAATCCTTTAGTGCTTAATGAAGGCTCAAGGAACTGGGCATTCCAGCTAGAGCTGGTCAAAGTCTGCAATTCCTGGTGCACAGAAAATTTTGAAATGAACCAGCTTGGGGATATATCCTACAAAACTAAAATCTTAAAATTGGTTTCTTCATAAAATAAAACCTCCTTAAATACTTCATTCTGATGTTGCTTCCCTCTCTCTTGATATTGTAAATTATGTCACAGCATATACAGTAATATTTTAAAATTACACCTCAAATGTACAGCTTGTCAAAATTCCTTAAAGGTATTTAAAAAAAAAAAAATCAGTCACCACTTTTTTAGATCATTTTGGTATCAAAGAAATGGTCTTTTCTAAATAAAAAAATCACTTTATCGGAATTTTTTTAACAAGTTCTTTCTCCAGCATTGAAGAAAAGAACAATCCCAGGCTATGAAAGCAGGCCCAGAGAAAAAAAAAAACATCTCCCAGGGCTGGTTCCTATGCACAAACAAGCAGTCACCACAGACCTTTCACACAACCAGCTGCATTGCCTACTGGTATTTCTTTCAGAATAGATAATTATTCATGCCCTAACTAGACCAAGAAGCACCCCTCTGAAAATGAGAAATTATTTTTCATCAAGTTTTATTTCAAGTACTAGGAAAGAGCACAGCAGTAAATATCTCGCACACAGAGATCAAATGTCGAATAGTGATGCTGTGTTTTGTTCACACGGAGCTCATCTGCTACGCCTTGCTGAGCAACAGCTTTAAACAATGATTTAAAAATTGAATTTGAAATTATCAAATTACCATCAAAGTCAGTTTTCATGGGTACACATGAACCATAGATACATACCAGGAATGCATCACAGAGGGAGAAGCCAGATCATACACTATTAATTTATTTTCTTGCCTGCTTACTACAAACCTGGTTCAGCCCAACAGGCCAGGTCACCATGCAGCTGCTCAAACCCCCACTGCTCAAAGGAAGGGGACAGTGGATCCCTCTGCCTCTTTGGGCAGCAATAGCAATTTAAAGCCTTCGTAACACTATGGCTGTAAGTTATAATAAAAGAGAGTATGATGTTGAGGTAGGAGGAAAATGGGAAAGTGACATGGGCCACAGGCTTCAGTGGCTGCTCTGTGCGCAGAGTAGGATTAGAGACTGCTGGAAGTGCCAGGAACACCCAGAGTGCTGCAGGGCCCACCCCCCCAGTGCCTCAGGTATGCTCGTGCCACTGTCCCTCTTTTTGCTGGGAGGCTCTTGTCCAGCAACACTCATGCATAATCGTTCACAGAAAAAAAAAAAAAAAAAAAAAAAAAAAAAAAAGAAAAGAAAAATCACACTTCTGCTGAACTAAAACCTTTCCAGAGCACTGTAACATTACTCTTATTGATTTATCTATTTAAAGTAGTGTCAGGATTTTGTCATTAATATTTGATTGGTATTTTTAAACCCTTACAAGAATTGCACAGACCATAAAAAGGTGTTACAGTAAAGCACCATAGGCAGAACAGCATTATCCTAACCACAGGACCACAGGGGATGTTGGTTAGCACTCAATGGAACATCTTAAAGCTCTCACAAGGTGTCAAGACACCATTACATCATGGCCAGGACCTGACTTCTCAGCACACATGGATTTAAAGATGAGATTAAATAAAAAGACTAGAAGTGGCAGAACAAAACAAAAAACTAAAGTTACAGACTTCCATAGAATAAAAAGTAGTATGATGTGTATTCATTAGTCAAAGTAAATTCATCATAGTATGCACTGAGGATTTACACATTTTAGCAGGACTTACTACAGTGAAAGGCTTGCACATGAGAGTGTGCCATTATAAATGAAAAGCTCTGTCTTGTTTCTTCAAATTCAAAGAAAAGTAGATCTTGGGATACTTTAAAAGGTGTGCATTACCCCAAATATATTTAGTATTCTAAAATCATAACTCACAACAAGAACAATTGTGCTTTTAAAATCAAGGAGAAGATCTATGAAGAAATCTCACCAATGAATTTATGCAAGGCTTTATACACAAACAGAATTAAAATGCATTGGTTCTTCAGAGTTCAAAAGAAGTTAAAAGTGGTGTCAGGAGAATAACACAGCCCTGAAAGCTTATTAGCAACCTATCCACACTAATGACCTAGAGACAAATTCAAGCTGCCAGCATAACTGCCCAAAGAGTTGGCAAACGAGCCCAGATGCCTTTGATGGGGAAGCATCTCCCAGTTTGACATCTGACACCTTGAACCATCATGCCAGAATTATATGTTTGATTGAGTAAAAGGTGTTCAAACTTTTAGCTATGTTTTTAAAAGCATATGTGTAAATACACCAGGTTTTACTTATAGAATAGGAATAATTTTTATGTCAACTTTAGATAGAGGTGGTAGTGCTACCTACACTTTAAGTAGCCTGAGTCATCCCAGCACATGACCTAACATTACATAGTTTGTAACTTTGGTAGGCTGAAGTTTTCCACCCTGGGTACCTGCTGCAGTTTTTGTTTCCTAAAAAGTTTCAGGTATGAATTTTGGAAAACTTCTGAAGTCAATTTAGGAAAGAAATACATTCTTTATCTATGATAAAAATACTCATAGCTTTTCTGTTGAGATGTTCTAGTCCAGTATACCTGTGACCTTTAGCAGGGACTTGAATTTTAGCCACAAGTGATATCCTGGTTTCTGGGCAGTTGCTTTATCACTCAGAAATTCTCCCAAATGTGACCAAATTACAAGCCTCTATGAATCCTCAGTTTTTACCTTCACAGCATTCAAAATACATGAGAATCAGGAAGATTCACACTTTCTGCATTTTCTAAATCAATACTACAACTTGAACACTAATTTATGAAAATCTAATATAGAAACAAAACACTATATTAAAAATTGAGTTATCACCAGGGATTAGAGCAGGACTACAGGAAAATAAGACCAACTAATTGAGCCCTAAGTAGATCACTTTGCAAGTATTCCTGAAATATGTAGCACATCCTGTCCCCTGAATAACGAACAAGGGGTGGCAGAGTTACTGGAAACTCTTGCTAAGTTCATAAACTCTTGTGTCTCACTGAGGTTACAAAAGCACACAGCTCCCAAATGACAAGCTACATACCCTTGGGTGTGATAAAATTTCCCACAAAAGAGAAAAGTAGCTGTGGTAGTTTGAATAACTTCTGCAGTTCAGGGTCAAACCCTCTCTCCCCCAGATGTTCACGTTCACAGTGTGTGCAATGTCAATGGGAACTTACCCATGTATCCTAGAGTGGAACTGAGTTTTAAACTATGTAAAACACCACATTATCGTCTATTATCATCAAGCCTGAGTCTGCTATTATATCTACAGTATAAGAATAAACTCCTTTGAAGTCCGTGGGATCAAAACTCTGAATGCCAAGAACAGAATTAGGTCCTCCACTGTAGCCTCTCTACCACGTGGGCAGAAGTGA
Organism: Pandion haliaetus; assembly: GCA_013401275.1. Classification (NCBI taxonomy): domain Eukaryota; kingdom Metazoa; phylum Chordata; class Aves; order Accipitriformes; family Pandionidae; genus Pandion; species Pandion haliaetus. The sequence continues at coordinate 69,652 of VYZV01033140.1, forward strand.
AGGACTGATAGAATTGTATGTGTTAAAAAAAAAAAAAAAAGTCAGCTTTAAGAATTATACTGCCAGGAAAAGCATGTTAACAAAGTCATGAAAGACTTTTCTATAAAAATATATTCAGCAGAGAAAGACAGGAAGAAGAGACAGACACATTTATACTGGTATGTTTCTTCATGGCCAGAAAAATGCAAAATGAAGCAGGAGAGATTCTTTGTAGTTCAAATGAAAGACAGCATCTGCCAGAAAAGATGTTCCCTGGTAGGAGAACAGTGGAAGTGTCTTTTGACAATTCTGATCAAGAAGTGCTCTAGTTAGTATTCAAGATGGCCATGATGATAGATTAGATGAATAATTTTCATTCTTTGTCAGGACTTTGATAATATCTGCCTACAATAATACATCTGTATCGGTGCACTCTTAATTACTGAGTAGAGGACAGACAGAACAGCACAAAAGTTTTTTTACACATACTTTATGCTCAGATAATGACAAGTTGACATAAAATATGGCATATATTACAAAAGCAAACACTACGCTTCTTTTCATTATCACTCACTATACACGTGTAGTATTCTGAAGAGCTATAGGGAGAGGGCTGTTAAACAAGACTCATCAAGTTAAAGCGCAAGCTACAGGATCTGAAATGGTAAAGGTCTGAGGACTGAACTTTTCATTGTGCATCTTACAGGAGTTATGTAGAACAAGCAGTAAAATTTAGATTCAATCTACTGATAGATAATCAATGGAGAAAGAGGTTGAGGGAGTAATAGGGTGACACAAAGACATCAAATTGTTCTGAGTTCCTTCCCTGCTTTCTTTAGGTTTAAGGCTTCCTGTCTGTCCAGGCTGATGAACAGCAGAGTACAGAGCATACTCTGTATAAAAAAAAATTGCCTTCCATTGTTTCACATCTGCTCTGTATTTACATATCCATTTAGTCACTTCATGCTGCAGAAAAGTGCTTTTGCTTTGGTGGACAGTCATCATCTTAAGACCATCGGTATTTTTATTCAGCATTTTCTCAACCACTTCAGAAGCAGAACATAGGCTTTTAAGCTCTTCTCCTCCTGTGACACACAGTTTGGTCTTTTCCCCCAAATTTTAGGTTTGTTCTAGTCTTGGAAGGTGGTTTTGTGGGCTGCAGTGCATGGTGAGAGCTGGAGTAGGTGTTATGGGCATTCTTTAGAGCTAAGGCTTTTTTGTGCAGTTCCTGTGGAGAATTGGATCACATGATT
>VYZV01033140.1:75353-104436 GCA_013401275.1 Pandion haliaetus
GCCTGGGCACACCGCTGGCTCATATTTAGCCAACTGTCAACCCACACCCCCAGGTCCTTTTCCACCGGGCAGCTTTCCAGCCACTCTTCCCCAAGCCTGTAGCATTGCATAGGGTTGTTGTGATCCAAGTGCAGGACCCCGCACTTGGCCTTGTTGAACCACATACAATTGGCCTTGGCCCATTCATCCAGCCTGTCCAGATCTCTCTGCAGAGCTTTCCTACCCTCGAGCAGATCAACCCTCCCTCCCAACTTGGTGTCATCTGCAAAAAACATAAAAACCACCCCACAAAACAAACAAACAAAAAATGCGTAAAACCACCCCACAAAACAAACAACCAAACAATTTGCTGGTCATTGCCTCAGAATAGTAGAACCCATAAAACAGTAGATGGCGAAACCAGTACGGTTCCTACAAAATAAGGGACACTGGCAAAGAATATTTGAAATAACAAAATTGTGCTTACAAAAGTAGCAAGAAAAAGAAAGATGTAAAACTCAAATCTACTATACATAGGTAAATGTGGTACATGTTGATAAGTAAGACTAATATTTGAAGCTAGTTTCTCCAAAAAAGAGCTTATAAAATATGTGCTAAGAATAAACTGCTTCTTCTCTACAAGACAAACTAGTTTTGCTTAGAAAATATCTTTTTCCTATCTTGAGGTTTAGTTATATTTCTGCTTCTTAATAGTTAGAATTCATTTTTAGAAGATACCTATATTAAAGTTGTATAGAGCAGGAACACTCCTTTTTGTGAATGCTGCAATTTAGCTGACCCTGTTGGACAGAACGTCCATGAAGAAAGTGCAAATTCAGTGACTTGACACATCATAACTGGCACAGGAGAAAGGCAAGTGGGCTGCAGGAGCGTGCTGTGGAGCAGCCACCGCTAAGCCCAGAAAGCCCTCCCAACATGCATTCGCAGCACTGGCAGAGCCCCTTCCCCACCCCGGGAGCCTGCTCCTAGCAGTGGCACAGAGCCAGGCGAGCCCCACTCTGCTGCTGGCATGCCTATCCATATGCTGCCACATGGCTGCTGTAGAAGATGCTCAAACTTTTTAAAATTACTTCTGATTTTTAGCTATGACAAACCATCTGTGGAGTTAATAGAGCACTTCCAAAATCTATCATAGTTATTTACTACGATATTCCTCTTCAAACTTTTCAAACAACTAAAGCAATGGAAGCCCCACTGGAGGATGATGATAGGTGTAAATACCCACGCAGCAGCTGCACACGCACAGACTGGGTTTGCAAGGTGGGGTCTTTGCCAAAGGAACCCCTGCTTTGCCATGGTGGAAATTCATCACTGCTCAGATACCAGCAAAAAAAAAAAAAAAAAAAAAACCCCAAACAAACAAAAAAACCTAACAATTTTGTGATTTGCAGGTTTTAAAACCAGAAATTGTTACTTGCCACAAATCCACTGTAACAGGAGAAAAAAACTGCTCTCTTTTCTATATTCAAGACCATCTTTTCTCTAGCATATGGCTTACACAATAAGAAATACGAGTACGTGCCATTCACTGTGGATCTGCACTGGTAAAAGTCACTTCAATATCGTAAGAGTTGTTTTAATATAGGATTGAATTGATGTAATGTGTGGTTTAGAAGGAAATTATTTTAAATTGAGGCCAAGAAGCCAACTGAAATCATAGCTACACTTAATGCACATGCTGTAGACTGTAAACACTTTTGTCCTCATAAACATGCAGCAATTTGGTTTAAAACAAACTTCTCAAGTAGGGTGATCTTAATCATGTTTTCCTGCAGCATAAAGATTAGCTTTTTTCTGTAGTCTCTGGAAAGCAGTATGTAAGAATGACCCAATGTGGATTTAAATTAACTGGAGCTGAATTCCACTGATGATAATCTGTGGTTTTAATTATTCTTGTCTCTTCTCAAATGAGCTCTGTAGGTTTTCCACCCTATTGTAATAATTTTCTTAAAATTATAATTTAATAAGCCTAGTGGCATAGCAGTAGTGCATAAAGCTGCCATGCAAAATGCTGTAGTTCCAAATACACCCTTGGGTTTTCATTAATGGCATTTACAACTTGAGATTTTTACATTTCGATGGAAGGTAAGAAAATATAGTCTCCACTTTTTTTTTTTTTTAACAACCTTGAAGACACATTCCAGAATGTCAACTCTGCCACATATGTAGTAGATAACAGCTCCCGAAGCCTCAATATTCTGTACTGCTGGCAGGAAAATTCAGCTACTTCCCCAAATAAAGGTATAGGCAACAAGCACCCTGCAAGAGTACATAATTTAAAGAAAAGCAGCTCAAGTAGGGCATGCATATGCACCAAAACTGAAAACGTGCTAAAGGACTATGTAAGCATACCTCAGCTAAATTTAACCGACCTATCAGTTGCTGTTACTATCAGTAGCAACACCAGCAAGGTAGGTCACTTTGCTGTGGACTTGAGCAGTATGTAGAAAGCTGCCTGCCAGCTGGTTTTCCTGGCCTGTCCAAAGCAGGTGTTTACAGAGACCTGGGGAAGGGAGATGAGAAGCCAGTAAGGCTATGCTGGACCATGCTGCAACCACAGCTCCAGCTGCCATGCGAAGATATTTCTTGGTTTGAGATAAAGTATTTTATAAAGACACCCTGAAAACACCAGACATCTAAAAGGGATTGTTAAACCTAAGGAGATCTGAAGCGCTTTGGTCATTCCTGCTTTTGCCCCACGTTGGCTCTGTTTGTTCCTGACTTCACTAGAAAATTGGCTCACATTGAAACACAGCTGTGAAACAGACTGACACTGTGCTGACTACCATAGACATACAAAAGGGACGATTACATTTTAAGTCCTGCCTGATGTGTGAATCCTCTCACTACAGAGGTAACGATACAATAACAACCATGCATCAGTTACACAGAAAATCATTCACAATGAATTATTTGTAGAAAAAGCCTCTCCTAAAACTCACTGTAAGACTTGCCCATCCCAAAACCAAAATGAGCACTGTCAAAATACTTAACCAACCAGTCCTCACCCACATATTTTTTTCTCAAGATAAGTATGTTGCTGTTCCTAAAGGACTCTGTTAATATTTTGTATATATTATGAAAATTTCAAAGGCAGATTTTAATCTCATTTACCCTGACTTAAATCCAATTTAACTTCACTGTGGCAATTCAAAAGGACCAGAAGTAGCCTGCAGTTTTCGCTCTTAAGGTTGTGGAAGAAAATGAATGCCACTTTGGTTTCTGTGAGAGTTCCCACACTTAAGTTTTCTTTGGAAGTATAAATGTTACTATTGTTGGCCTGTTTTGCAGGCAAAACTAAGGACTAATCATGAAAAATTCACTATATTTTTTAAAAAATGAATTATGACTTTTTTGCAGATATTGCACATGTTTATATATATGCATATTATCTTTACATTTTAAACCTCATTTGCATTTAAAAAATAACACTGTAAGTTGCTTTTCCCAGATGTATCACTCTTAATTAATCCTAACAGCTACCCAGCTTTTTTACATTTCTATTATCACTATTTAAAGTTGAGAAGAGTTCTAATTGATCCAAATTACATATTCAAATTAGCCTTTTATGAGCTCATTCACATACCATAGACATTTTATTTAATTTGGTCCCCAAAATGTCACCAAAGTAATTTGGTTTTAATATATTAATTAGTACAATTCACAAATTATTAAACTATAATAAATTCCTCTATCTGAATATTCCTCTCCAAATAGCACCTCAAAGTAACTTATAGCCCAATATGGTGTTATGCCTTCACAAGTCTTGCTTCCTCAAGTTCTTTACCATTTATTTATGTTGATGCATTTTTGTTTGCTATCTCACAGAACTAAGAAATTAGAAGAAGCCATTGGGATTCTTTGTCTAGGGGAGCTAATGCCTCAAATCCAGGTTTTGGCGAGGAGTTGTTGGCTTTTTTTTTTTTTTTAGCATTTTATTCACATTCAGAAGGTTGAAAAGATTAGAGATAACTATTTTTTTGCAAAATTGTCTTATTTTAATTAAAGCATTTAATTTTGGAATTTTGTTTTCTTACTTTATAAGTTCACCTACAGTAGGAAGAACCATGCATTATTCCCTAACTTCTCAGAGCTCCTCTTTTGCTCTAGCAGAACATCTGAAAGATCTCCAGTGCAGATGGAGAACTCAAATGGCATTGCATTGCCCCCACTGCTACCCACCTACCTTGGCAGCATATAAAGTTTAAAAATGTTACTTGCAAAACGAGAAATATATGTCTGTTTACTTTTGAAAGTTCCTTTTTTCATTCTTTATTACTAGAAATTTGCAGTCTTTCAGAACCTGTCCAGTGATCAGGCTCTGACATTAGTCTAACACACCTTTGCATTTTCCAAGATCTATCAAACACAACTTCACCAGTTCATTAACTCTTGGCTCTAACTCTCCATAACTGGAAACTGTGCTCTGGATAGCTGTTACCTAAACCTGTGGAGTGATTCACTGCAGAACACCAGTTATTGTTGGGTACGCCTATCCAGCCACTTACGTCTTTGTTTAAATGACCAACAACAAAATCCAGTCCTGGAAAATGGGGAATCCTTAAAAAACAGATCCTGGCTACAGTCTGGCTCTGCTGATGAAATGCCATCAATGACTGGTTTCATAAGAAATGCTTGTCATTACAGAATTATACAACTAACTGTTAGCATCCTGCTTCTATCTGTATTAAATTTTGATTTGAACATTCGAGACTAAGTTCAGTTTTCACATGTAACGCAAGTCCATTATTATTTTACCGCTGAAAACTGACAGTTTTCCCACAGATTCGAATGATGTATTTATTTTGTTTAGCAGTTGGCTTAGCTGAGTGTCAGCTTCATCTGCAGGAGTTATCTGCTCCCAGAGATGAATCAAATGTGTTTTCCTCATGAAGTCATTCATCTGCAGAACTTAAGTATACTTCTCCTCACAAAAGTTCAACTGTTTATAAAATAAGACCTATAATTTTCCCCATTGCTTACTAGTACTTACACACCATACAATACAGATGAACTTTCTTCTACTGAAAGTAATTCCTCTGTTGTTAGAAAATTAAAAGGTTTGGGCTTTTTATTCTTTAGCTGAAGCATCTATGCATGTTAATCACTCCAGACGGTAATGGAAACGTGGCAAAGGTGTGCAATCTCAGCTGTGAATGAGTTTGCCTGGAGATGGAACTGGCCAAAATTCTTCATTCATAGCAAGTCTCAACAGTTTGAAATTTGGCTTCAGTCCAACTTAGAACTAAATCAAATTCTTTCTTAAGCTTATTTCTTAAAGAAAATTCTGTATGTTGCATGCTATCAAGGACGCCAAAAGTTGGAGTTTTCAAAGTACAATATTTCTTAGATTCCTCAGCTGCTGAAAGACATTGATACGACAGACTGCACTGGTTCTTAGCCAAGGAGTATGTTCAATTCAGTCATTTTCAGTACCAAATCCTGTGGCCCCAGTTACCCTATCTGTGTTTTTTACTAGGTAAGTGTCTAGGGGAAGTGAAGATTTTCTACATTTATCCAGGACTTCTAGAACTTCAGCTCCACAGGCCCTCAGGGCACAGCCTTATATGAAGTTCACTGTGGAGCAGTGCCTGGTTTGTAAAGTGAAGTTACTAAAGACAAAACTGTTGGTCCCCAGTGCTCTCAAAATACTGCCTGGGTGTGGACTGGTCACCACACTGAATTTACTATCAGGTGTTGTGTGTGCGCACAGACATCAGCCTGGGAAATGCTGGCCAAGAGTATGCTGGCCAAGTATTTGGGTAGGATTGTTCTGCTGCATCACACTTTGCATGCTGTTGGTCGGACCTGGGCTTGCAGAGTTCCAGATGCATTTTGTTTAAAACCAGTTACATCTGTATAATAATTTCTGAAGTCCACGAAAGAAGCAAACAAGTCTCTTCAGTATTTCCTGGGCTACTGCTCTTTTCCTTACAGTATTTAGAGTCTATGAAGTGAGTAAATATGCTCTTAATGAACATAATCCTGGAGAAAAACATTTTCCTTCAATTAAAAAAAAAAAAAAAAGGTATAAATTAACCCAGAAAAGGACTTTCAATGGCAAAAATCTTCTATTAACATTACGTTGCCACCAATTCAATGATTCTTTAACAGCCCTTTCCAGAGTTTCTGCTCAGAATGTGAAATTTCTCAAACAGCTACATTAATTTACATACAAGTAATACATTGACTCCTAAGAAGTTCCTTGTTTATAGTGTCAAAGGAAGTATGCACAACTTTAGCAACCTTGTATACCTCTAAAATACCTCTTACTTCAAGGAAAGTTTTTCAAGTTCTTATCAAATATCTTGATTTTTATGGCAGAATAAGAAATTCAAGCAAACTGTAGCAAATGTTCACATTTCTGCTATCACTGGATTGTAACAAAGAAAACCACAGTTCTGCCAAAGCAAAGTATATAAGCTTTGTAACTGAGGTGAGGGAAAAAGTGGAATATAAAGCCTACAATGCCACAAGTCCAGAAAATCAATAAAGAAACTACAACACAGAATGATACATGTCAGCTGATGTTTTTGAAGTACAATGGTAGAAAGTTATTTTTTATAAAAACAGCTCAAGTGGAAAAATACACTTCTCTGCCCACTTCAGGATTATATTCAAGCTTCCTTGAGTCACTGCCTTTTTTGGGGGTTGTTTTCTGAAAAATCGTATTCTTGGGACCAACTTTCAGTCCCAGGATAACCCATCCTGATATCAACAAAACTCCTCCTTTGTAGACAGCTTTAGGGGTAACTTTTACAAGACCGAATCATTCAAAAGTTTTGAGAAGGAGAATAAAAAAAATGAAAAAAAACCCCAAACAGTCAAGCATAGATACTCCACAGGGGAAACTGAACATAGTGTTTGAATTTTATCTTGTTTACAGCTTAAAAACCATTTTTTGTGTCTTTCATTATCTATGCAGTCTATATTACAAAGAAGATGAAATGTAAGTTTAAAAGTAAATCCATCAGAAAAATGTTCAAAAGAAACATTATCAGATACAAAGCCACTGTGTTCAAATCCATCTTTGATTAGTGCTTGGTTACAGCTCTTTGATAGTTTCATGCTGGAATGATTTGAACTCCCACAAAATTCTCTTAAGCCCCTTTGTAGACTCTTACTCTGCTCACTAGTGAGGAGAGTCACTAAAATAGTCCAGAAAGATGGCAAGTACATGATCTTAATGAACAAACCATTTTCTCACCATTAAAAAGTAACTCTTTTGCAGTACAGTAACTGAGCAGGCCAAGAAATTAAACATGTGGCATTACAACATATGCTGTACAATTTCCACTATAAATACAGGTCTTCATTCATCAGTATTATAAATTTCCATAAAGTCTCAAGTGACTTAGAGAAGAAAACCTAGCTCAAAATGTATCTTCCCAAAAAGCTTACCTTAATCTTTTCTTAGGAAGCTCACATTAAATGTTTTTATTAACTCATTATTCCCAAACTAAAGAGCAATTAAGAAATGGCACTACTCTGACAGGCATTTAGACTAGACTAGACTATTTCAGTTGGAAGGGACCTACAATGATCATCTAGTCCAACTGCCTGACTAATTCAGGGCTGACCAAGTTAAAGCATGTTAAGGGCATTGTCCAAATGCATTATGATAGCCTTCAGGCACTTGGATACACATATATGTACAGCAGCACTGAGAATATAGCATGTACAGTACAAGTATACTGTATATTCTTACTAGAACAGTGACTTTTTGGGAGTCAGCTGAGCAACAATAATCTATTCAACCTTGAATTTCAGCAGGTAGGTAATAGCAGTTAATCTACAGTAGCAAAGCTGACACTGATTATAAAATGATACATATCTGATGGTAATTTTATTTCTTATTACAGTCTATGTTTAAAATTGAATTTTCCCCTAGAAACTAAATTACTTTGAGATGTTTCTCCTTGGACTACTTTTGGATCTGGTATTGCTATGAAATATTATGCAATTCACATTTAAACACATTTATCAGAAGCCACACTTGCCTGCTCCCTAGGACTCAGAGCAGCTGGGAGCAAGGATCCCATTTGCTCCTTATTCCTGATCCTGAGCCCAAGCCCTGCTCTGTTAACGTTTCCTGGGCTCCTGGGTTGGGAAATGAGAATCCCTGCTTTACTGAAAAAGACTCATGGGCAATACTTGACTTTGAATCTGGCTAACCAAAAATTCAGAGATCTCAAGTGACTTTGTTGGGTTCATATCTTCACATGTTTACTAAATGTATGATGTTCTGCACCAAAATACCAGAAGAACAAAATGCTGAATACAGAATTCCTTTCATTTGTAATACATTTACTGAGTGACTGAGATTGCAGCTGTTGCTTCCATATCTTCCACAGCTGCATAGTGGGGATCTGCAAGGAGAGAAAGTTAACATAGCTATGGTACTTTAAAATAAAAAAGGATTAGGTCTTCCTCTGGATGCATGAAAGCTGTACCTAGAATTTTAATACTGATCAAAATATTTGCCAGGTACCACACAGCCCATCTGAAGTTCTCCAAGGGAAAATTTACCTTCAGTCAGACACCTAAGAATAAAAAGCATTTTCACAGCACTGGATGTTACTGAAAGGTGTGTTTTGTTTTTCTCATTTCCCAGCGCAATCCAGTATGTATTGTTTATCAATCCAATTATGCCAAAAGCAGCCTGCAGCAAATCTGCCAAACAAGTTTTTAACAGTGAATAACCTAAAAATCAGCAGATCTGAACATTTTTTTTTTTTTGAAGCCAAACCCTCAAAAGCCAAAATTAAATCAATTTCTTATTACTCAAATTGCCCCAAGGTCTGAATCTTTCTGATTTAAACAGTCTGGACAGGAAAATAGGTTAATTCAGTATTTTGGCTGAATATGAGGGTTTATATATAAATATATACATATAAAATTGTAAACCATACCATCTCATTTTATTAGTTTGCTGTTCCAATACTTAAATGTGTATCAAGTGAACTTTGCTTGTTATTTATTATAAGAGAATATAGCCAAATTGATTTAAGAAACCACTCCCTATCTTAATTCTCAAAACTTGGCAAAAACCCAGAGCTGGGTAAAGCTTTCCTTTTTGCATTAGTTTCAAGCTAGACTAACGAAGTCGTGCCTGATTTATACCAAAAACCAGCTCTGAGCATGCAGAAAAGTTGCATCAGTTTATCTAAATACATTATCAAAGAAAAAAAGGAGTTTCTGCAAACTCTTATATATCCTCTGATTCAAACCAGGTTTACATGAGCCTAATCCATTCTAATTAGCAATTTATGTGTGATTTCTCCTATAAACAATATAGCACCATATAACAAATTCATAGCTACTGCCATAAACATACATAACTTTGTCAGTTAGATACTGCACTTGAGCTAATTAAGAGGGTTTTATTTAACTCAGTGAAGTGCTGCAGTGCTTCCAGGTCTTCAGCAAGCATCTCTACTCAGTACTGCACCGATTTTTTACAGTTGCTGTGCACCACGCTAAAAGGCTGATAGTGGGGCTGATTTGAGGTGGTTCTGCTCCTCCCTCATCTCTGTCTATTTTTACCCCCCCACATCTACACATACTGTGATGCGACAGTCATTTGGGAGGTCATTTGAGCTGCATCAGGTAATGGGTTATGGCTAAAAATAACCATAGCAAGAATGGGAGGCTTTTGTATTGGACAGTCACTGAGGGAAACAGAGTGGTTCAACAAGGACACACAGAAAGAAATAAAAACAAGTAAGCTTTTTAGAAGGACAGTGTATTTCTCAGAAAACCAGGTGCCGTACAGCTCTTACTGCACAAGAGGCCTCTGTACGAGCTGTAGAATCCATCGTTCTGTTTGCCTCAGGAGCTGAGCAGCGATTCTATCCCTTCAATTTATTAAACAAAAGGGTGGAGGAGGAAAGAAAAGGTCCTTAATAGCTTATATACAAACCACACTTTTATCCTGATCAGTCTGATTTCATATCGCTGCTTTTGATTTATACAAGGTGATTTTTTTCCATTCTCATCATGTGTCCTCTTCAGTCACAGATTTAATTAAGATTAGGAAAATGAAAAGGTATTGAGAATTAGTCAGATTTTTGAGACAACATCTGTAACAATTATTCATTCAGGACCAGCCAGAAAAGATTATGCATATAATACATTTTGAAGGGAAGGAATACATACCATATAGTAATTTCTGATTTATGGAATACAATGTAGTTTTGTGCTAGACAAATGTCAAATGTGATTGATTTATTTTTGTGGAATCTCACAGGTCCCTTTTCTGGGCTCAGTTTGTGGAAGATATAGGTCTGCAAAACCCTTTGGATCAGCTGGCTAGGACATACAAATACATAAAACACATTGCACTTTCTTAATGGTGACTCCTCACCGCAGGTTAAGATCTCCATTTACTTCAACATTCTCTACAGTTTTCTTTACCAAACATAAGCATGATGGTGCAAAGAAAGCAACAGGATAAAATTGATCAAAAGTTTTTCAAAGCAACAAGTGACACTGCACCTCCTGCACTGACTGAGGATACAGCTGGATGCAGGCTTGGCTGGGTGGGGAAGCAGGTTTGGCCAGACCAAGTTCCTCATAATTTAGGAATCCCTGTTACATAGACTCATATGGCCAGCCTCAGGAACAAGGAGCACTGGTAAAGTATTATCCTGTGATAGTGGGTGGCACTTGTAGGTGGCATGTAGCTCACTTACATATTGCTCTAATCAGGAAGGCTTCATATAGTCACACTTTTGCTCAGAATGGTTACTTTTTTTCCCCCCACTCCCGTCATGAAATCATTATTATTCACAGATTCAATTTAGATTAGAAAGAACAAAAGATACCAGATGTTTGCAAGTGTACTCAATTAGGGCTGCAATAATTCTATACTGTAATTCCTTCTCATGTGGTTTTAGGTAAAGGGGGGAAGACTGAAACAATAATTGTTCAGTAAAATTGCCCTTTCCAAATTTTTCCTTCAGATGCCTAGTTTGTGGTACAGCTTTTCCTTCCCTTGCAGAGGCTGAAAGCACCAGTGCTACTAACTAGTGATCAGTATAGGGGAGCTCAGCCCGGGAGGTAACTGGCAGAGGCTGCACCCAGCAGCAATGGGAATGGGGGAGGAAGGTTCAAGGCAGATACCTGTAGACTCTCTCACACCAACACATCCACACCACAGGGCAGGGTATACTAACTTCACAGAAGAATGCGGTGATAAACTTGATAATAGCTTTGTCTCCTGTCTTGCAGCCTATGAGATACAGCTTGTCTCTGGTTTGTCCCCACTGGAAAGGGGGTGGCTCTTCCTATGCAGAGCTGAGCACACTGAGGCCATTCCCACAAAGTCTCTAAAGTATGGATGTAACCTCCTTGGGGCAGTCTCTAAACCAGGAAAGTAAAGATCCCTTATATTCCCCATGTCCTATTATCTTGTCCAATACATTCACAACAGTGGCAGACAGGCCACTGAGATCCTTTAACTCCTGCGATTTCTTATATTCTCCTGTGCTATAAAGGAGAGACAGAAATGTCGCATCTAACATGGGGACATGAAAGCTGCTTAACACAAGATCAAGCATAACCATGAAAGAGGAACAGGAAAACCACTACAAATTTTTGATGAAAGAAGAAATTGAAGAAAAACACTCAGAAAAGAAACCCAGAGCAGTGAAGAAACCATAATGCATTATGTTCTTGTGCAAACAGGGCCCCTCCACCACTACTGTACACCTTTTCTCTGCTTTCAGCAACACTTTCCAGGCCCCCAACAAATTTTACTCATGTGCACACCATGTGCTGGCAACAGAGATTCTCAGTCATTCCCTGTCCTCACCTGTATAGGAACAACATCCCAGGGTATCCCCTGGGGTATCGTGTTCACCGGAAACTTTTAAGTCTCCATTTGCAAGGACTTGTACTACTAGAAAGCATCAGTCCTTTACTGCTTGGGTGAACATGGCTACCCAGCAGACCAGCTGAAAAGGTCACTTACTTTGTCAAAATCCAACGAGGAAGACCTTGGTGGTAAGCTAACTGAAATATTGAAGATCAGAAGTTAAGATTCAATGATCTGTGAAGTTCAACAAGAGTGTAGAAATTAATTGCAGTGATCATCCCCTTGAAGGCTTATGATGACAACTGATCAATATGCATGAATGCGTACAGATACATATAAGAACATGACAAAGTAGTGCAATACAAATATGAAAAGACAAATATAAATCTCGACAGCTTTTGAAAGCACATTCACAAAGATTTATCTCGCAAAATCTGTACCAATTTTACATCCAAATTACTCACAAGCACATTTTCATATAATGGTACATCTTATTGCTACTTCCCTGTTCTGCTCCTCCTTCCATATCCATAACAGAAAGAACATAAAATGGAATTAAAATTCACAGCACACATTTGAGAGACTGCGTAATCTGAGTTGCAAACACACAAGTGAGTCACGAAAGATATCCCAAAACACTTGACAGCTGACTGAAAAAGCCTAACCTCCAGCCAACACAGATTTGTTAACATGGGATTTTAAGCATGATGATACCACATGTGCATTACTAGCAGGTTAGAGACATTTAAAACCTTCTTAAAAGTACCAAAGAGAAATACCCTCAGGAAAAATAATTATTTAACCAGAGCAGGCTGCTTAGCTATACTTTTAAATCTGAAAAATCAAGGTCTTGCAGTAGAATTTTATAAATAAAGGGGAACTCGGCAAACTGCCATGGAGAGAAATGCTCATGTTCAGGAGGAGCTGAACAGAATAGGCCCTTTGCACCGTGCAGCATTGCTGTACTCTCCTGGGACAGAGCTGTTCTCACAAGTAATTTAAGGTTTAATATTTTCTTCTTAATCTAGAACATTCTGCAATAACTTTCTAGACTTGAACTACAAGGGTTTGTAGTCTACATACACAAAAAGAAATTTTCTCCTAACCTTGTATACAAAAAACCATTCTGCACTATGAGTGATAGTGATGTCACCAATATTTGCCCAGGGAAAAAATTCAAACCGAAAAATTGCAAATCTTCTGTGGAGGAATAATTTGATACACAGGCCTTACACTGTATTTTCCCCTGTAACATTCCTATAAGGCACAAGAGTCAACTCCCCATTTCACAGGTGGGAATGCAGGTCCAAAAAAAGAGAAATAAAATAATTCAGACAGTCCTTTAGAGTGATAGATACTGTTTAGAATGGCACCAGTGTCAATCCATATTAGGAGATGACTAAATATGTTCTCTATTTGCAATAAGTATTTTTTCCTACGTTCCCCCAGGAAGTCTGGAGCTGAGCAAGGAGTCTGGGTCATTTCTCCAAACACAGACAGAGCTTTAAAGCAACAGCCTCCATCCTGACAAACAGCAAAAAGTAGGTCTATTAAGTATCAAAACTAAATCTGCAGCTTTAGGGATTGTAGCAGACCCATATGCGCCATGGCTAGAGAACAGAATTTAACTCATAGCACATGTTGAACAGTAAATTAATACAAATATTTTTGTATTCTTATGTTTAAAACCTGCCTCCAAAGAAATATTATAAATATGAATTGTACAAATTAAATATAGTTTCACTGAATGTCTAAATATATATGTTAAAAGGTAAGAGCTGCTTATTCTGGAGTTCACTAGTAAGTTCAATATGAAAGGCAGCACTCTATACAAGAACAAGTCTCTGTATCTTTGGGAAGATTATTTCTCTCTATTGTAGTGCTATGTAGTGCTAAATCCCCCTCAGCGATGTTAATAAATACACTGCTGTTAATACTGCAAAAAATGTTACACCTTCATATATCAAAGTGTGCCAGTTTGTTAAGATATCAGGGGCTCTGTACTCTCCAGAGGAGTAAGAAAAGTTAACATTCAAATTTAGAAATTAAATGGAAAGATCTGAAAAAATCTGGACAGAGAACAGAAATTTTTATGAACAGATGGATGAGCAGAAGAAAAGGTATAAGCAGAGTCTGTAGATATCTAAAACTATCTGCTGAGTAACTTCAGGAGCCTTTTATATTTCTACCAGCACTGGGAATATAATTGGAAAAAAAGTGTTTCACAAATATTTAGGCAAGTTAAGAATCAAGACTGATGTTCACAGCCTTTTGTATTTGCTTTTCATACACATTTGCATGACAATTTTTTTGCAAGCAACAGTTTGGTCTGGTGTAGTATTTTGTACACAAAAGTAGGTAGATTACAAGAGTAAGTGACAGGACAGTTCAAGAGAAGAATCAAGAGGAGACAACCTCATCAGTGGGCAGATTCATTTTGTAACATTTTTTGAGGATGTAATTCATGCCCACTCTTGAAGGGGCAGATCCTGAGCTTGTTAAAACTCCAATTATCTAAGCAGAGATGCATCAGTGAGATTTTTCTATTGTTCAGCATTGTGCCCCATATTTTTTTCCAGGCTCTCATGCTGTTCAGTAATCTCTCAGAGCTAAGAAGTCTGACAGATCCCAGTTTGCTGCCTGACACCAACTTATCAGCACTGAATAAAACAAGCCAGTGCATAACTCAAGTGTTGGCTTACACCAGAGCCCCTGGAACTTATCACCTCCTTTATCTACCCTGAATAAAATTACCCTATAACCAGTCAGGCTTCTTCAACAGCGTACTGGAAATTTATTTTTGTAATGACGGAGCCAAGTGATTGCAGATACATTATATTACATGCCCCCACCCCTGCCCCCCCAAAAAGGGCTCTTCAATATTTGTAAAATTCATACGGTGTTGAGTGTCACAGAGTCAGTGAGAACGTCACACAACAGAAAATTCCCAAGAAATACTGTATTTCTATTTCTGTTTCTGCTTTTAAACTCTTACGATTCCCCTTCTCAGTTGTTCTGGACAGGTTACGTCCATTTTTGCTTCCAGATTAAATTGCTGCAATTATTTCTAGGAAGTGTACAACACCACGTTCCTATTGTTTATGGCACTTACCCTTGATACAGCTGCATTCTCAGCAGGCTACAACCCCTGCTTCAAAGCCTCTCCTGGACTGGGGCAGGTACACCCTGCCCCACTCACATCACACCCCTGCAAGCTTCCAGTACCGCCCAGGTTCAACAGCAGAGGATGCACGTGAGCAACCGAGGCACCAAGTTTAGCAGACCAACAGACCATTTGCTCATTTCATTTTCCTTTTAATTTCTGTTACACGAACTCCTCTGGGAGCTCACTGCTCCAAGTTCACATTGGTTCTCAGTCAAGCTCTATGAAATCATCCTTGCTTGCACTTCTCGAACTTTATTGTCAATGCCATGGTTTTTGCATTATTCACAATATAAATTCCCCTTCCTTTTGCAATTATCACCTTTACTATTAATTCAGTTTCAACAGCTGAAGGTCTTTCTGCAGCATACAGCTGCCAAGATGTCCTTTTTTTAAGCTTGGCAAGCACATGTATTTGTCCAATACAAATACTTTTTCCCAGGATTTCCAAATGTTTCCTTCTCTACACAGTATTTTCCATACCCAACCTAGGGTTTCAGAAGAAATACTTCTCTCTGTTCTAGTTAAATGTAATATTTGGTGATCCTCTGAGCAAGTCCTTTGATGTGTCTTTAGCTTTAATTTTGGCTAAAGGCCCAGATTCAGAATGAAGCCTTGCAGGCAATCTAGCATAGCAAAAGCAACAGGAAAATAGGAAAAGCATTTAGTGGAAGTGGCAGCCCAAGCAGCTGTACGCACAAGCTATTTAATACTTTCGTGGAAGTTTCAGATGCAGCTCTCTCAGGGCAGAACAGAAACAGAAGGCTGTTATCACACCTCAGGGAGGGAGACAAGCCAAAGTTACGGACTAAGCAAGGTAAATTTTTACTAGCCTCCTTAGAAAGATTCTGCTCTAGGATTATTTTTATGTTAATATTGATTTTAATATGCAAAAAATTTTCTTAATATCATATTTATAACATTTTTAGCAAACCTATAAAGGTGAGACCAATGATATCAACAGGGGGGGAAAAGGCATCACTTGAATAGATAGAGGAGAACGGACACACAGCATGTAAAATAATCAAGCATGTCTCCCAAAGGATGAAGGCATTAGGAAATGAAGGCTCCAGCTGCTGACCAGCCATATAACCATGCATGTGCTTTTGCTAACAAATCCAGAAATCTCTTGATTCTGAATGACACTTCTATCACAAAAAAAAAAAGCACATGTTTTTACATCATTATGTATACTAGACAGCAGGGGGAAAATGGAACAGACAGCTATTAAAAGCTTCCTTGGAACCATCATAAATACCCATTTTCACTTTTGGCTTACAATTTCTCTAGCTCTACTGTAAAAAATTATTTATCTTCTTTAATTTTTCACATTATCTGTAAATAGATTATTCCCACTGGTGTTGCTGTAAGAAACATTTGTCACAGCTGTAAGAGGAGGGAGCCTGGCTAATTTCTGGATTCAGAAACCAAGATGAATAGTTTTTCTCACCCCACAAACACCCCGTAACATCAGTCAAGCCCTTTCTTCTGAATTAAAATAGTACTTTGAAATCCAACAGGTACCTCCATCTTGTTTTTCTCTTCATATTTAGGATTATATGCGCCACTACATTTGCTACTAATTATAAGTTTGTAGAAAAGCAATTTACTTTACAATACTTATTAAAGTATCGAATCATGTGGAAAAAAATATTAAAACAAACAGTATATAGTTAGAATATTAAATATATTAATATATCCTAATAATAAAAGTTTGTCAACTATCAATTTAACTTGATTAACCCCCCTTCTCCTTTTTAGTTGATTCACCTTCCAGTGTGTGGAGACTTATTCTTAGGCCTGTCTTGTCTACCTATATTACAAACTAAAAAAGCATCTTTCCCAAATGTTACAGGGTCCCCGTTCAGCTGGAATCACATGTATGTATCACTATGCATCACACTGATAAAAAAATATGTTGCATGTAAGATAAAAACACTAAATTAAGGCATAAGGCATAGACAATCTTGGAGACTTTACTACTGATAAAACCCATGCTTAGCAGTATTTTTAAAAAACTGAAAAATGCTCAGTGATTTGATAATTTGCTGAGTGTCAAACCTTCCTTCAGCACAAAAAACCTGAAAACTGGATAGCAAGAAGTGATTAAAATGAGCCTTTTTAAGGCTCAACCTATTACTAATTGGTTACGACCATCCTGCAGAACTTCATTTGTGACACCAGTCAAACAGAAATTATAATGCTAGTTTAATAACGTGAAAGAACTTTGCTACTAAAAGACTGAATAATTTCTTTAATATTAAACAGTACATTTACTCTGTAAATGATGAACCGGTATTTCAGCAGAATGCACAGTGTTAGCCAGCCAAGACTTTTCCTTATTAAAAAAGAACAGAAATCACTGTGAGCCGAATCCCACAGTCCTTTCTCCTACAAAGCTCTCTTTGAGGTCAATGGAAAATTTGGCTATTAAAGAATGCTGAACTCTGACTTCTGGAATCACACAGCACAAATCATATTCGGTTCTGAAAATAACCTCCCATCTTAGGTCTGGAAAGATTTCAAAACAAGAGAAACAGGATATCCTTTTTCTATTATCCTTTCTTTAAGTTCACAATAACCTGAAAGGTTATGACTTAGAGTAGTCTGGCAAACCATCTCAGCCTCCTCATTCACTGGCCTTTATTTTTTATTGCCTACTGATTTCTTCTTTTAGGATATACAAGAAGTAACAAAGACAATGAATCTATTTAATCTAATGAGAGTGAAGCAGCATTTATCATTAGGCACATCAAGCACAGTAAAAAGGAATACTGTCAGTAAGTTTAATGTGCTTTTCCAAACTGAAGCAACTGTAGGTGATGACGAACAAGGAGAAAATGCAAACCAAACACATTGTTTTTATTGCTCAGGATATTTTAGGTGAGCAATGTCTAAAATTAGAGTGACAAAAGCTCAAAGGAAAAAAAAAATATGGCAGTAATATTCTGACAGAGGAGATCTAGTGGTCAGTATTGACAAAAAATTTAAAATTTTCATGGTACATTTTAGTAAAGGCTAAGACCCAACACCATGGAGATTGTCATCTGTATCTTGGAAAGCAGAACCTGTCTGACTTAAGATTTCAAAAATTCCAGACAACTGCATCTCACGAGATTTGCAGTGCTGAATTCAGTATCATATACAGGAATGATGCCATTGGGACAGACTTTGGATGGCTCCTGTACCTGACAGCAAGACAAGTTCACTTCCAGGGCAACCTCAGTCACATCTTCTCATTATGTACACTCTACTTCCATGGCTCTTCAGTCAGTATCCTCACGGATAGCCTCAAGGACACACTTACATACTGCTCAATACCCCCAGGGCAAGAGTAGACATAGGCATGATTCAGACAGCATTTTACAAGGTAAAGAGCTTTTGCATTGAGTAAAACCCACTCACCTCGATAAAACCTCTTTTAGGAGACTTTGGAACAATGATTTTTTTTTAAACAGAAAGAAACAGTAGCTGAAGCCAAGGAGCTGGGCCAGGATGTATTGGCAAGGAGGTATTGGGTGTATTGTCTGAGAAGGAAGGCCATATCTACAGCATTTGAGAAGATCCATCACTCAGCATATGATTTTGCCATGACGTTGAACATGCATTGGAGTTGCTAAGCATACTTACAGGGTTTTCATATGACTCAATTCACATTTCATTCTTAACAAATAACATGTTCAAAAATATTACTTCCAAACTCCAATCATGCTTTCCTATTACTTTTGCCTTCTAATTTTCTATATCTATTAAAATAGCAGAGTCTGCAACACTTAGATAGCCACAAATCCATACTTGAGCACAATGATATTCAGATGACTCTAGATTCACTGTTCAGAAACATTAAATTTACTTCAGATCAACTGAACTTCACATTCAGCTCCTGTGTCTTTGGGTTTTGGGTGGATTTTTTTTTCTAAAAAATATTTTCATTTTCAGTCCTCTACTCTATGTCTAATTTTATAGCTTTCGAAAACTTTCCCATGGTCTCAAACTACTTCCACTCTGCTTAAAATAATAACTATTACTTAACGTGATATGATAGAAGAGAATGAGTTGTTAAATTGCTCCAACAGTTGGTTATAGATGATTAATCTTAGTCCTATTAGGTATGAAGAGTCCCTGAGCTCATCAGCGATCCTTCCTAGGCACCTAAACTAAGGCTAGGAATACATTAAATAAATGCTTAAGATAAAGGCTGGCCAGAACATTCTACACTTCAATAAAATCTGAGTAGTTCACTTTCAGTTTAGAGAAAGATCAAGTACAGACAAAGCCAGAGCAGTCTCCTATCTTGCCTGGAGATCCCTTCTAAGCCAGCAGATCAGGACTGGCAATGCTGGAGTGAAATGCCAGTCATGTTTCAGTAAAATAACAGACATAGCTTGTGCCCATGTGCTTTGTTCCATCAGTCTCCACTCATGAAGCTGGGGTTTCCTTGAGGCTCCCATTGCCCTACCAGAGGTAGGGTGGTTTACTACTCTCTTTCACACCTCAGCATAGAAATATGATTTTACATCAGATGTAAAAGAACTTCCATACTGTCAGATAGGATGGTTCACCATGGGTGAAATAGGTCTTTGCCTCACCCTTTCTTTCTTTCATAAGTGTCATTTTTCTCAAAAAAAAAAAAAAAAAAAAAATCACAGCCCTCACACATTAGAGAATTCCTTTAGAAAATACAGTACTCAACCTCAGTGCTGCTCCCTTGGCAGGTATATCATACCCCGACAGCCTTTCTTCAGATCCCTTCATATGATCTCGACAGAGCCAGACCAGCACACAGAGCAGCAATCCAGTCCCATTAAGGGCACTCCACCATGCATGCAGCCCTGTCATGACACCCAGGGAGCACAGGCGTGCTGCTGGGATGTTGGGCACCGCTCCCACTGACATACCAACAGGCAGAACTTGACAAAAAGAGAGAAGCCTTTACCACAAGCATCGACTAATTCAAAAGCAAGGTTTTTTTGGTGGTGGGGTTTTTTGGTGTTTTGTTTCAGTTTGGGAGGTTTGTTTTGGTTTGGTTTTTTTAAGATGTATTCATGACCGTTACTTCTTACTCCCCACAACTGTTTGAGGCCTTGAGCAAAATACTCTGAAAAAACAAACTTTAGTTTAAAGTATACCCTTAAATGTCAATTTCTAACAATTGCATTGATTATAACTCATTAGGGGTAAATTACTGCATGAGAAATCCAAGGAAGACACAAATATGGTATCATGTGACCTCTGCTTACTACACAATGAGTTATAATGCTTTGAGGAATGACAGTTAAATAATAATAGTGAGAATAACATTATTTTTGGAATAAAAGTATACATAATGTTAGATACATTCTACTTTTTCCTGCATCTGACAGCATTTTGATCTGGCATCTTCCAGATGCTGAAAATGAGAAGTGATTTTTAAATTTTTTGTGAATCCAGAAAATGTAGACTTGTCTTTTAAATTGGAATAATCTGTGATAACATTGGTGTGTATATATATGAAATTAGGTTAACTCAAGACCCTAGTTCCTTCCCAAGGGAGTAGGAAAACACTCTTGGAAAACATGCACTCTATGTAGTGTGCACATTTTCCAATTAGGTGCAAGTCAGGATAGAATTTAGGATATTGCCCATTTTACTTCCTTAAAAAAGACCACCATTAAAGTCAAAAAGCAGGTCCTGCTCTGTCTAGTTTGTGTAGATTTATATGATCATGAGCTGACTGACTTTGTCTTAAATACAGACCTGAATTCTCATCTGTGTAAGCATGCCCCCTTGCATTGCCTGGGAGTGAAATGCTTGTTTAGCAATTTGGATAGTTGCAGCAGACTGCAGCATAGAAAGGATGCTCCCATTTTCATCCTCAACAGGGAAAAGATCTTTTTTTCTTGGAAAAAAACTTGTGTAACATTTTCTTTTTAAATTATATAGAATCATCCTGAGGTTTGACATTAGCTAGAAGGTTTAAAGGTGAGACAGGTTTAACAGCAGGTGTACAGCCCAGTTTTACCTTTTCAGCAATAAAATTAAGTACTATGCTATACAATCACTAAACTGCTTTCCTGATTGCCACCCAGTATAGAGACATTGACAGCAGCAAGGAGAGAGCAAGACATTCAATATGAAATATATGCATAACAAAACAAACAAATGGGCTCTTCCTTTCTCTGCTTTCCCTTTTTCCACTCCCCAGCACGTTTACCAAACAAAACTTGGGAGATCCCAGTGGCATGCACGTGCTTCCCCCACATACTCACAGGGCAGGGTTGAGCCAGAGGACACTGCTAGCCTGGCTGCCTGAGCAGAGGACTCTGCCCTTGTGGTGCCAAGCCCTCCGGTCCTGCCTGATGGAGCCATGTAGCCACGCTGCCTCCTGCACCAGGCACGACCCAGTGCACAGGGTGATTTGTCCCAGGGTGGCAGCAGCCCTGGGTCACTGCAAAGCACGGGGCTGCCTTCAGATTCACAGGTAACCTTGGGGCTACCAGAACTGAACAGTGGAAAATGCTACGGCCTTTAAAAGTCCTTAGTGTAGGTGCCTAGTTACACTACTTAATAAGCCTGTACACTTTTTTACGCTATTCAGAATATATGCAACTAAAAGCCTATTGTTGAATATTAAATACAAACAGTTAAAAATTATACTACTCATATCATGCAAATACATTAACTTAGTCAACCTGAGTAGAAACAAGTCTTTCAAATAAATATTTTCATGCTGCAGAAAGCACTGCACTGCTAGGGTAATTTATGCATTTGTTGACCCTTATTTTAAATGCTGAGCCATAACACTGCAGCTTTGTGCTTGCCATAATTTCCCACTCCTCCTTCATCTACTTCTATAAAGAATTTTATTGACTATATCAGCAAGAAATAATCCTCATTTAAACAACCACTTTCAAATTTAAGAACACTTATGTCTTAGATATGACTAATTTTGTTCTCTGTGCATATATATCAAACACTCCTGTACTCCATCAGGTTAGGAAGGTTGCAGGAGAGCCACCCAAGTGGCTTTGCACAAAATTGCCACAGTACCAAAATAGTTAGGGCTGTTTGCAGAGCAAAGTAGCTGTATGATTCTGCAAGTTGGTCTAAGAGCAATACTGCTACCATGTTTGGAAGGTACTGTACGTGGTCTAATAAACTGCTGAAAGTTTGGGGAGCATGCCTCTGGTATGGAAATTCACAATTCACAAATATTCAGAGATAACTGAATACCACATAAAACAATATTACTTCTGTTGTCCCTCAAAAGGATAGGGTTGGATTATCAAACCTCCTATTATACTCAATAGAAGCCAACTCAGCAAACACTCTGTGCTTCAGAAATTATTATTACATTTATATTGACTACAATTAAATGTTACCTTTATGAAAATTTAGGAGGTAACCTCACAGCCAAAGAAAATATTTCAGTGCTGCATGTGTCATGTTAGACTTTGCTCTTTGTAGTATGTTTACTTAGATATCTAATTACACAAGAAAATAACTACTATTGAACTCAATGAGATTTTGTATGGACTAGTTGTTCAAAGACCTAGATTTACTCTAAAAGCAAGAAGGGGGGAACTTAAATGAGTGCATTCAAAATCCAGAAGTTTCAAACTCTGTCAAGAATTATTTAGGTGTTCAGGAATCTGATTTTGGAAACCTATTTGTCTCTCGGCACCTAGCAAGCTAGGCTGTTTTTCAAAATACAACTACGTCAGCTTGACATTTTTGACAATGCTACTCTCTGACTCCCTTCAGCATCTTATTCCTCTTCATCCTTTCAGAAACTTCACAACATTAAAATCCAAGGAGAGAACAGATACTTCAGCAACTGATAATATATTCACAAAATGATACAACAACAATGTATAAAACCAACCAACTACCCCAGGATTGTCAGGCAGGTAGCCTATAAATCATGCAGACATCTTTTCATGTCTGTTGAACAGACATGAAAAGTAATACATTGCTCAAAGGATAGTTTAGCAGTGTCTTACAGGACTGTAAGAGTAAAGGCATTATTTTCACTGCAGATTCTCTCTCACAGGTTCATGATTTTTATTATAAAAGTTTAATTATTTTAGAGTAAAATAATTAATCTCAGTTCTTATTAAAATATTCAGAGGACAAAAACGTTTGTCAGCAAGATCATAGACACATCTGCTGAATATTCCTGCCACCCTCAGCAACCAAACACCCTCAGAACATGGAGGGTTCCTTGAAAGTAAGCTCATTGCTTTGACTGCTGAATGTTACTTGTGAGTCACTTCTGTAAATTTACACCACACAGAAAGCATCTTACACATAGGATACTATTTTCTTCTTAAAGACAACAGGTCAAGCTTTAAAAATTCAGCTTCTCTTGGGGTCTGCTAAGCTAGCCAAAAGTTCCCAGGAATTCCAAACAAGCCGAGCTCAAATAAGCATTGCTAGCTTCATGGGCATAAGGATGGTGTATAGGAAAGACTGGTGGGCCTTGCCATCTTACGTGATTCTTCTGAAGGATAGAGCAGATAGGTAGTGCACACCTGAAGTCCAAATAGGCAACATGAAACATCCCGTTGCTGAGAAGTCAATAAACAGATTTTCACTTCTTACATTTCATATAAATATTAAGATCTAATAACATACATTCCCAAAAACTGATTGAAAGGAACCATTTTTGTTGTTTTAAGCTGTAAAAGTGTTTTTTCTCAAATGGGTCCTGCATTATCATCTACGACATAAAACTACTCAGTCAGCTATGGAAATATTGTAAATGCACTGCTGTCAGGAAGATCTAGTGTTAGTGAAGAAAGCAAGGCAGGACAGGTATATTTAAACAAAATAAACACATTACAGTAAAACGACTACATTTGGTGACCTCTAGCTTCTATGTTATAAATAACAAAACACAGTAATATACTACATGATTAATTAAAAATACACTGTCCAGAGTGAACAAAACCAACAACATGCTACACTCTGTTAAAGGAAATGATGATTCTCATGAACTGTAATTGCTTTATAGACCACTGAATTAGAAAGAGGACAGAAAAGATTTATCACAGGAGATGTTTCAGATCATTAGTAAAAGTTTAATTATTAAAAGGTTTTATCTCTGAAGGCTAAGTCTGTTTCTGTATTTATGTGTGCTCCTATTTTTTTCCTAAATTATTAAGAACGGCTATCGCCAACCCCACTCCCACTTGAACCCCCTTGAAATATTTTATGCACCCTTAACCACCTTAATGAGATGAATGTAATCCTCTGTGGTCTCAATTCAGGAAAGCATATAGTTGTATCTTAAGTCCCTCTGGGACAAATCCTCAGCTAATATATATCACATTTATAGCGCTTCAGCATCCACCTCAGTGGGACTTAAATGCCTTCTCAGTAGGTTGCTGAAACAGGTTATTAAAAAGAAATTAGAAAAAAGTGTTCCCAAAACTGTCATGCAGTATTGACAATACAGAAATGAATATTAATATGTGGAATTTCATTATAATGATTTTTATGCAATATGAACATTCAGTACTATATATAAATGTTACTGTGCACCAGATAGTACAGCAGCAGAATTTTTCCGTCCAAGGTAACACAGCACTTCCTAAAAGATCATTAAAGGTCTTTGTGATTAGGCAATCATTTAGTTGGTGATCTCATTTTGTAGCCAAAGCCATTAGGACAACATAAAACTGGTTTCAGGAAAGCACGTTATTTAATTATAAAGCAATTTAAACCAAACCAAAAGGAGAATATTTGATTTATTCTAATTGTTTATAGATACTGTAATATTGTGGTTCTCTAACTTGCTGTCTTGTCTGGGGGAAATGATGAGATTTTATAGGAATAGCAATAATATGGGTTTTAAACTCCTTGCTTTCCTTTTAAGTAATTTTGTAATAATTCACTTACAGCTTCTACTGACAAGAACTGGTCCAAGTTTTATGCCTGATTCTGCTCATGGTGATGTCAACAACCTTCATTAGGTGCCATATAAAGGCCACAACAATGAGAACAACAGGAAATTAGTTTCACACCAGCTTTCACCAGCTGGTCTGTACAAACTGATCACATGAAGTAAGGGTGCAGAATCCAGTCCAAATCTTTCTTAAAAGCACACTGACATGGCATCCTTTTCAACTGGTTACACTGATGCATTCTGCAGTCTAGCTTGCTTGCTTTTCTTGCCTTCTTACTACATCTTTTAGACCATAAGCTCCTTGGGTCATTCTGTGTTTTCCCACTGCATGGAAAAGTGGGGCTCAACCTGTTTGCAATCACAGTGTAAATGCTAAATAAACCAGAAAAGCAGTCATACTGCATTACAAACTGGAATTGTCTGTTATTTCAAGATATGAACATAGCGATCTTTTCAGCAGAAAATGCCTTTAGGCTTTGCATTTATATAGAACCTATCACAGTGGGGTCCTGGGATAAAATGGGGACTCCTATGCTCAGGCTTAAAATGTGTAACCATTTCCATTGACTTCTTCCATTGTTCTAGATTGCTGCTAGGATCCTGCTTTAATGTGTCCAGGTACCAGTTCAAGTGACATACGATTGCTGATTGCATCTTAAGCTGTTAAATCTCACCGGGCAGACATAGCTATTTATTTCTTGTCACTGCATTTCCCATGCAACATGAAACCTTTCCTTATTCACAGGCTTTCATTACAGTCATCAAAAGGTCTATTCTTATCACAGACAAGACCAAGCGTATCTAAAGAGATATCATAGGCACTGCAGTAGATTCACTACAAGTCAGGTTTGACATATTAATTTCTAGTGCATCATATATTGCTGGTGTATAGCTTATAGCTTCTTTCTTTAATGTTCAGTTTCTGCAGGCAAACAAATTTCTGCCTTAGGTAGTTAACTAAACTGGAAGAAGTTCCAGCATGCCCCCAATCTGCAACTGCCACGAAATGTTTCCTACCATCTTTCTAAAAGCCTTTTTCATAGAAAGAATTATCAATTGTTGCTCGGCTTTCTCCATTGCTTCCCCCAAACAACTAACTACCCCAGATCCAGCACATATTATGCAGATTCTGCCAAAGCCATCCAAGGTAAACCGGGGGGGGGGGGGGGGGGGGGGGGGGTTTGGGTTTTTTGGGTAGGGCTTTTTTGTTTGTTTTGATGTTTTGGGGGGTTTTATTTAAATGCTTTAAGTTTTATTATGAATTGGGGAACTTGGGGGGCTCCGAATAAAACCAAGTGGTTGTGACTGAGCTGCTGTGACACTGTAGCTGCTCCTATAGCTTAAGTCTCCCAGTAGCATAGCTCTTTATCCACTGATGTCTACTGCAGCAATCTCAGTGGGTTTAGAAGGGAAACAATGCACAAGCCTATTTAGGTATGTGCTTGAGGGTCCATCTTTTATTACAGCAAGATAATTTTTCCAAATTAATTAGAGCAGAGAAGATTCATACAGCTTGTTACTACAGCAATGGATGCAGAATAGCTAATATTCCTCACAGAGGTAGTGCTACTCCTCCAATGGCAGGTGTTAGCTCCCAGTGTAGGACCTTCATTTGGAGGTCAGGAAGAAACACCAGAGGTGATGCTCAGTTCTGAGCAGCCCATCATTCCTGGGTGCAGCAGGGTACAGGCAGTGACATTTTCCCACACTTCCTTTCTGCATTCTCCACTGGGCTGGAAATAGTCCTTTGGCACAGAGGTCTGTGGCAAGAGGAACTTGCATCACCCTGCTCCATCCCACAAAACAGTTCTTGGGAAGCTTGCAATTAGCAGCTGCTTAAGGAAATGAATTTTTTTTTTTCTTTTTTTCCCCTTTTTCCTCCTCTGCAGACGGGCACACTTGGCTCTCAGATAGAAATCACAGCAACATTTTACAAGGAAGGTGGGCAATTACAAACAGTCACATGCTGAATATGGGCTGGTAAGTGTTCGCTACAGCTTTAAGAAAAAAGAAAGAGAGGAAAATAGGAAGAGAAATTAAGGGCAAAGTTTTCTCATCAGTTATCTGATCAGAATATATATCTGAACAGTATGTATTTTCATGCAAACTACTTACAAATATATTCTGGTCACCTGTAAGCCAGTATTTCCACATTTTGTCTATGTATTATTATGCTGTAGGTGAGCACATGAATTTAATGCAACTAGATCTTTAAACAGGAAATACACTACTTGATCAGGCTGCCTCCTAGAGAAAAGATAACTCTGACATTATAGCAGAAAAGGTGCAGTATGTGAAGCCAGTACTATACAGTCCTAGAATAGCTTGGCCACCAGACAGTATCTTTTTAAAGCCATCAATTTTTCATAACTGATGCCCTAAAGACAGGCATTTGTACAACTGCATGATGAAGATTTTGGCTAGTTCCAAGACTTTCCATAGCCTTTACTACTTTTTTCAGTCTTGCCTTTCTAATCAAGTTTCAGAAACAGTGGCAACAGATTCAAGTTCCACATGCTCCCCACTCCTGTTAAGCTCAAGAGCTCCTGAATGCACACTATATAACCCGTTTGGAGTGAGAAGTTATCTTTATTGGCCACTGTACATTTGCATGAGCAACACACACTGGCACTTTCCTACTTTTAGTTGCAATAATTTTCCACTTTTTTCCATAGCAGAGAATGCTCACTTTCTTCCTCAGATCCTCAAAGCATGTTTGAGCTGGCTTCTCTTACTCTAGAGTTTTTAAGAAGTGCAAATATATTATTATGTCTGGCCATTGCCAGCCATTGATCAGCACTGATTTAGCAGGTATGAAGCAAACTTGGCACAACTTAATATCTCTGCAGGAGACAAAGGCCATAATTTCAATTATAATCCTCATTATTTACTATGATTAAATGAATCTGTTAATAATGCCAAAGCTCAAGTTGTTTAACATAACTAATTAAACAAGTAACAGACTATTCCATCCATTAGCAATGCATTGCTGCTTAGGCTTCTGGTATTGTACATTTTAGTTAACCATTTCTATAGCAGACTTTTAGCAACTACAAGCAAAGCAGGGGAACTAAGAGTCTAGCACCATCTGAAACATCTGTCATTAGAGGTGAAAACAGTACAGGATGTGGACATGTACCCCAAGCCAAGGCAGTATTTTTCTTTTTCACAAACAAACAACAAAACACAATTTAGTCATGGTATGATGACAAAACAGAATTAATTTTGAAATGCTCAGCATGTTCTACTAAGAGACAGAAAGGCAAGCAAAATGTTTTGTACAGGGGAGGTAAAATGCAATCCCTACCGCCCTCTCCTATTTTTCTTGGCACATGGATGCTTTGGTCCATAGCCCCAAAAGATGTTTAATTCCCTATGAGTTCAAATAGACTTATAGTATTTATTGCATAAGGGAAAGGAAAGAAGTCAGTTTGTTGGTTTGATATTATGGATTATTCAGAATAGGAAAGCCTAAATACCTTCAAGCTGTATGACTTCAAGGCCCCCAGAAACCGATTCCTGCTGAAACCAGGAACTGAGGCCAAACCCTGCCCTCCTCCTCACTCTGGCTTGAGGGACACCAAGGGAGACAAGACATCACCAGGTGCTTGGAGCACTGCTGTTGAGGAAAGCACAGCTGAGAGCACAAGGAAGAGCTGGGGGCAGCTGCTCCCCATGGCATAGCTCCAGCCAGCCAGGCAGATTTGGGCAGGCTGAGCAAGCCCACCACAGCTGCCTGCCCCCTGGGTAGGGGGAACTGGCAGAGCTGCTGGCAGGAGACACTGCTCACTAAATAGTGTGAGGATATATTTCATTTAAGTGTTTTGGAAATACTAGTCCAGGCTTAGAAAACTGACTGTAAGCTCTTCAGGGCAGGGACCATCTGTCTGTTCTCTACTTAGGATGGAGGGGTCCTACTTTTTCAGTGAGGAGTTAAGACGCTGCAGCAGTAAAGTGGGGTAAGTAAACAAAGATCATACTTTCAGGACTTGAAAACTGCAGAACAAAATGGATGACTTAACTGCAGAGTGACAGGCAGGCAAGGACTAGTTCCCAGCAATGCAGGACATTGCTCTGCACAGCACACTATGTTCCCCAACGCATACACTCACTTGGCATGCTGCTGCTTTCACACCCTACCCACTGACAAGCATCCTTCATGACCGAACCACACTGTTGGTTTTAGTATTTTTCTTTGGTGTATGGAAAGGGG
>VYZV01033143.1:445-10614 GCA_013401275.1 Pandion haliaetus
CGGGGGGCGGACCGGGCGTTGTAGTGCCGCGAGGGGGGCTGTGCAGCGCTACGGGCAGCGTCCAGAGTAGTGCAGGGCAGGGTTAAGGGGGGCGTGCGGTGTAGCACCACGGGGAGCATGCAGTGTACTGCTATGGGGAGCATGCAGTGTGGTGCCACAGGGGTGCAGGGCAGTGTAGCGCTATGGGGGATGTGCAGTGTGGTGCCACGGAGGATGCAGTGTAGTGGTATCAGGGAGAGCACAACAGCGTTGCAGAGGTGTGACATCCCTGTTACGGAGGATGTGCAGTGCAGCGCAGTGACAGTGCCATGGGAGGGTGCAGTGTGGTGCAGCAGTGCAGTATGGTACCATGGGAGGGTACAGTGTGTTGCCACAGGGGATGCAGTTATCGGTGGAGCTGTGCAGTGCAGTCACAGGAGGGTGCAGTGCCACAGCAGATGCAGGCAACGTTCAGGGGCACATGCAGCGCAGGCGTGGGAAGGCGCAGTGTACTGCCATGGCGGCATGCAGTGCCACTGGGGGTCATACAGCACAGTTCAGGGGATGCAGTGCCATGCCGTGTGCCCGCGGGTGGGGGGTGCAGTGTAATGCCCCAGAGGGGAGTGCTCACAGGGCAGTGCTATGCAGCCCTGTGGACGGGGCGAGCTGGGCCCCGCAGTGCTGTGCAGCATGGTCCCACCCCAAGGAGGGGGTGCCAGGTGCTGGGGGAGGGGCAGCACAAGAGGGGGAACCCCGTGCAGGCAGGGCGGTGTGTGAAGGATTGGCCTCACTGCAGCATTCAGCCAGCAGCAGGGGTGCAGGAGGCTCCCGGGCTCAGGGTTGCTGAAAGTCCAACTTTCCCGTTAAATATAAACCTGCCATGGCTCTCACCCAGTTAACCGCTCCTGTGGCTGTGGCAGGCCCGCACTCGACAGGCAAGCGAGGCAGGATCCTCCTGAGCCACCTTCTCCCCCTGCCCAGACCTGTGCTGAAATGGCCGCCGTCCCCCTTGGCTTTAACATCGACGCGCCGCGCTGGGACCAGAGCACCTTTGTGGGACGCCTGAAGCATTTCTTCAACATCACTGACCCGCGGACAGTGCTGGTGCCAGAGGAGGAGCTGGACCGGGCCAAGGCCCTGGTGGAAGGCTGCAGGTGAGGGGCAGGGGTGCAGCCGGGGCAGGTGCTGTACCCGACCACCCTGCACGGTCGTGGGGGGATGGAGGCAGTCATTCCGAAGCAGGCACGCTAGGACGTAACATCCATCGGAGGTGGTTTTGGGGGAGTTTCCCAGGCTTCTCCCAGGAGCCTCAAGCTGGGACAAGTTTCCCTCGCGGGAGATGTTTCCTCTGCCTTTCATGTTTGGCGCCTGGGGCTCCGTGCCCCAGCAGTGCCAGGTGCCGGTGGGTCTGCGCGGCTCCCACCAACAGGCTCCGGGCTTGCAGGGCCGGGCTGATGCCGCCGGGAAGCAGCCAGGAGCAGCTGATCTACGCCAAGAAGCTGTACGACTCGGCCTTCCACCCTGACAGTGGCGAGAAGATGAACCTCATCGGGAGGATGTCCTTCCAGGTGCCGGGGGGCATGGCCCTCACCGGCTGCATGCTCCAGTTCTACCGGTGAGCTCCTGGGGATGCCGGGCTGGGGATGCAGCCCTGACAGTCCTCAACCCCTCAAGGGGTCCCCAGTGGCCAGGGCATGGCCAGTCTGCCTCCGCTGGGGCTGGCTGCTGCCCGAGGCTACCCATGGCTGCTGTGCCTGCCTGCATCACGTGGCCAAGCCCTGTGTCGCTGTGCTCTGTGCCCAGCGCCCAGCCTGTGGTGGAAGCATCACAGATCCTCCCAGCCTCTGGCATGGCCAGGGATGGTCTCGCTTCACCCTGAGATCAGCTCAGCTCTTCCCAGAGCCCCTGTAATGATTAATGCAGCTAAGTCCTGTGTGGCTGCTGCTTTTGCTCCGTGGACCATAACGGCCCCTGAAACCAAGGACCAAATGTGCCCCCAGGCCAGGCTGCTCCAGCCTCCCCAGCCCATGCCAACAGCTCCCTGCATTTTCCTTCTGAAATGGCTGCTTGGGGGGGTGAGCAATCCTGTCCCCAGCGCAGAGGCTGTGTGGGGCAGACACTGCCTTTCCCAGTGGATCCCCATCCCCCACCCCTGCTTGCTGGACTGGTTTGCCAGTTGCTCGTGAGGTCCAGCCTGGGTGGGGGATCTCCCAGTGCTGATGGGTCACCCTCTTTCCAGCCTATCTCCACCCTCCTGCATCCCAAGGCTTGCTCAGACCTACATCTCCCCACGTCCCCTCCTGGCCCACCTCAGTGTCCCTGAGACAACCAGTAGGAGCCCAGGCATCCTGGTCACCCCCAGAGCTGCCTCTGTTCCCACATGCCCCCTCCTTGCTGCTCCTGTTGACAAAGGCTTATCTCAGCCCAGTAGGATGGCTGCTGCCCTGCTGAGAGCTGGGTCTCCCACCCCTGACCGAGCACCCTGCAGGGCTGGGCCCCCTCTTGTGCTCCTCAAAGCCCAGCAGCAGCCAGGACTCCTGGGGTCATTTCCCAGCTCTCCCACTGGCTCGTGGCTTTGTTGCAATGCCTCAGTTTCCCTTGGGAGACACCATGACAAGTGTATCAAGGGCATCTTGGCTGTCCCCCAACAAGCCTGGCCATGGGCACAGGCCAGGCATCCCTGACAGCCCTTGGGTGCTCTCCTGGTCCCTTCCCTCCACAGGACAGTGCCCGCCGTGGTTTTCTGGCAGTGGGTGAACCAGTCCTTCAACGCCATCGTCAACTACACCAACCGCAATGCCGCCTCCCCCATCTCACTGAGGTGAGCATGCCCCTGCACGGGATGGGGACCCTTTGTGTTGGAACGCCCCTGGATGCCCTGTAAAGACCCCCCTGTGCCCCGTCTTGGGCACTGAAAGAACAGGATCAAGTCAGAGTTGGTGTTTCTATTCTCTCCCTTCTTTGGAAATCACTGTCCAGGCAAATCGGGGTGGCTTACATCACGGCCACTGGTACAGCCCTAGCCACTGCGGTGGGACTCAACCTCTACACCAAGGTATGCCGGGATGGGGCCAGCTGGGGCAGCTGGCCACATCCCACCCTCCCGTGCTGATGCCAGCCTGTCTCCCACAGCGAGCCCCCCCCTTGCTGGCCCGCTGGGTCCCCTTCGCCGCTGTGGCTGCTGCCAACTGCGTCAATATCCCTATGATGCGGCAACAGTAAGTGCTGCACGCGGCCGGGGTGCTCGAGGGACCCGGCTCCCTCCGAAAGAGAGCCGGTGCAGCTGGACTGCTGGGCTGCCTGGGCACACTGCCACAGTGTTCCATCCCAGGGGCTGGAGGGGGTGGGAGGATGGGAGGGAGGTGATCTGGGGACTGCGCATTTGCGGTGCTGGATCTCTGGTGGAGGGTGCCAGCTGGGGCGGCTCAGCCTCTGCCTGGAGCAGGAAGGTGACTTTGGGCCGAGGTGGGATCTGGGGTCTGGGCTGGAAGATCCCTCAGACTCAGAGGTATTCTGTATGTGGTCTTGGGAGAGCCCCAGTCCACGATATCCTGGTGCTGGGACCCCCTAGATGTGCCCCGTGTGGAGACCTGTGTCTGCTCCTCGAGGTCCCCCACAGGTCACGGCACGGGGAACTGGGGTGCTGTGTGGGGGACTGTCCCCTGGCTCAGCTGCGGGTCCCAGGCGGGTGTCTGTCCCCCAGACAGCTGGACCCTGTTCACAGCCGTGCCCTGAAGATGGCAGCATCGGCTGGGCTGGGGACCGCGGCACCCTGGGGCAGTGGAGCCCCATGCCCTGGGGCCAGGGCTGGGGGCAGCCAGGGCTGCTGTGCCAGCACAGCACAGGGGACCTCCTTGGCACCCCCCCACCCTGTTGCTGTGTCCTCCCGTTTCCCCGCCCGTCCCGGCCCCCACTCAGAGCTGCCTGTCCCCTCCAGGGAGATCATCAGTGGGGTCACGGTGACAGACAGGGACAACAATGAGCTCGGCCACTCCAGGGTGAGTCTGAGGATGGGGTCCGGGTTGGGGCATGGTGTGGCAGGGTCTCACCTGCTGCTTTTGCTTGCAGAGGGCGGCAGCGAAGGGCATTGCACAGGTTGTGGTCTCCAGGATCACCATGGCGGCACCGGGCATGAGTAAGTGCAGGGCATGATGGTGGGGGACGGACCGGACATTCCCCTGGGACCCACCACCTTGCCCTCCCCTGCTTCAGTTTCTCCCAGGAGGAAGAGGGAGGGTAGCCCTGCATCCCAGGTGGCATTTGGTCTCATCTCACTGTTGGAGCTGCCCTGGCATTGCCATCAGAGGTCTCCAAGCCCCCAGCCCTCCTCATCCCAACCCACAGTCTGTGGGGGACATGGGGTTCTCCCACAGCAGTTGGGCCCCACAAGGATGCGTCTCATGCTCTCTGGCCCCGGCCCCTAATCCCACATCCTGGCATCCCCTCGCCCTCGCGCGACTCTTGCTGTGACACAAGCCTGGCAGGAGGGATGGGAGCACGAGGAGCATGGACTATGCTGGCCAGGTGATGGATGGATGGGGGTCCTGTGCCAGGTCCCTGCCGTGAGCAAACATCCAGTGGCCCCCAGTACAACTAGCTGCTGCCATGGCTCCGGGAGGATGGTTCTGCTGGGGCAGCCCTGCAGGCTGGCTTGGAGGGGGGGCCTGACCTTTTCTTTCTGCACCTAGTTATTTTGCCCATCATCATGGAGCGCCTGGAGAAATTCCCCTTCATGCAGGTGAGCCCATGTTTCTCCTGCCACGGTTTTCCAGTGGGTCCTGTGGTGCCCCGGCCCTGCTCCCCAGCTGCCAAGATGCTGGGGATGAAATGGGGAGTTGCAAAGCCTGGCTTGCTTTGCCCCCTATTCAAGTCACTGGTACACCAAAGGTCTCTCAGGTGACAAGGAGAGGCTGTGGGAGAATGGCAGGGGTCAGTGGCACCCCGAAGGTGTTGGGCATTCAGCCCCATTGAGGGGAGAAGCCTCCCCACCCTGTGAGCAGGGCTTGCGGCGAGGCCAGGGACTCACTCCTCGCTCTTCCCTTGCAGCGGATCCGCGTTCTCCATGGGCCTCTGCAGGTGCTGCTCTGCGGGGGCTTGTAAGTATCTCACTGCTCGAATGCCTGTGGGTGCCTGGAGTGTGGCTCTGAGGGATGCTTAAAAAGAGACCTCTTTCCCAGCAGGGGATTGCAAAGCTGCTTGCCTTTCAGCCTGGGCTTTCCCCAGTTATTGGGAGTGGTGGGGCATGAGCTGGACCTCTTGGGCTCCGATCCCTGCAGCCGGGGGGCAAACGGGCTGCAATCCCCAACACTAACACTCAGCTCTTCTCTGTCCTGCAGCCTCCTTTTCATGGTGCCGGCAGCCTGCGCCCTGTTCCCGCAGAGATGGTACCAGTCCCCCTGCTTCCCCCTACTGTGCGGGACCTCAGGAGCCTTCCTCCTCCCCTAGCTCTTCTCTGCCCATCCCAGGAGAAGCATGATGGGCACCCACCCTTCAACCCAAGGCAGCGCCTGCTTGTATATGCTGGTGCCCCAGGCAGCAGGAGAACCTGTGCCTCCCCTGCTCTGCAAGCTGTGTGCTGGGAGCAATGGGACCCCCAGCCCTATGGGCAGCTCTCTGCCTCCCAGCACTGGGTGTGGTGGATGCCAGGGATGGGTGGTGGCTCTTGATGTGACCCTGCAAGATGCCAGGGACTGCAGAGGACCTCAAATGGCAAGGGGGAGGGAGGGTGGCCTGACCGGTGGTCAGGGAGGAGGATCCCATGTCTCAGTGTCTATCCCCTCTCCCCACAGCTCCCTTGCACTGGCTGACCTTGAGCTGGAGCTGCGTGACAGCATCATGGCCAAGCACGGGGACAAAGTGCCGTACGTCTATTTTAACAAGGGACTGTGAACAGAGACTACCTCAGGAGCTATCGCACCCCTCCGGTCTCCTGCCACCACCAGCCTCATGTCCCCTGAGCAGGGCTCAGAGGCACAGTCCAGCCAGATCTGCCCCCCAGCCCAGCACTGTCTCTGCTGCCTCCTTCCCCCGGAGAGGCAGGATCTGGCTCTGCGTGCCCAGCTTGCAGCACTTTGGCTTTTTCTGAGCCTCCCCCCATCTGCTGCTGGCTGTGTCCCTGCCTCCCCATGTCCCTTTTGCCCTGGGTGATGGCTGCGCTTCCCGTGCTTTCCTCCTGCCCTGTGCAGGAGGATCTGCCCAGCCTGTCTGAGCCTTGCGCAGTCACTGGGCTCGGCCCTGCAAGGCATCAGGCTCCCTCCCTTGGGGCTCAGAGCACAGTCCTGCCTCCAAAAGCAGGTACCTGCCATTGTACCAGAAACCAAACCACGTTGCTGCCTTAAACCACCACAGTGGCCTCTTAGCAAGAACTGGACCACACCTTGGCAGGCAGGAAGGGACCTGTCCCCTCTGTACAGGGACCACCCCAATGTCCAGGGACCAGTGCTTGGACCATGCCTTCCTTGCTCTCAGGTTCAGGTTTTATTCACTTTGCGATTGCTACAATCCAGGAGAGAAATAGCTAATTGTTTTTAAGCTCTAATTTTTGCAATCTACCCATTCCTCTGAGCACGAGAGCCAGCCGTCACGCTTGTCCTGCATCTCACTGTACCCATGGTAGGACCAAGGACCTGCAGCTTTGGGGGACAGTCTACTCTGGGCCCCCTTGGACAGGGGGAAGGAGACACAGGAGTCACAAAGTTGTCGAGGCATTAGCTTAGGTTCTGAATATGAGCACTGCAAATGACACAGAGGAGGGTTGAAAAATAAAATACAGCGATTTTTAAAGAACAGCTGTAGGTTCTGCTTTTGGCTGGTCTCCAGGTGTCTGGTTCCCTGGGCAGGGCTGGTACATGTGTCTTATGCCTGCCTTGAAAGGGAAAGGTGCAGGCTCTGACTGACCAAGCAGCAGGGTGAGGGTCAGCACAGGGGCCAGGAGAAGGAGGAAGAGCCATGAGGCTCTGCAAGGGCTGGCATGATCCCTGAAATCCTTGGGCATCCCATGCAGCCTTTCCCAAGAGGTTCATGGGGCTGCAAACTGTCCTGAGGCAAGTGACAAAGGGAGGTGACAGTGCTCATAGTGACTCTTGTCCCATTGGGGGAACTGGGGGGGTGACACTGGGTGAGCCTTCCTACACCCATGGGTGCTGTTTGTCTTCTTGGCCAGGCAGTGTTTGCATGATGCTAACCTCAGTCTGCCATGAGGCGTCTCCCATCCCAAAGAAGAGTGGCTTGAGTTTGCTGCGGCCTATTTGCAGAGGAGGAAGGAGCCCCAGAGTTTAGCCCAAGTCTTGGGCTTTAGTCCCCGCCCTCAACTAGCTGCATCCAGGCTCTCTGCTTGCTGATGAACATCACTTGGGACAAGTGAGTTTCTAACCAGCTGTATGATGTGGCTGCTCAGAGAGTCCCATGGCCTGGCAGATGGTCCACTCTTGTCCCTCCAGCCAGGAATGTGTCAGATCCCCGAAGGCAGCAGTATCCCCACATTAGCCGCATGTCCGAGTGGAGACACAGGGTCTGCAGCCAAAGGGCTTTCTGGTATTAACCGCTCTGCTCCTACAGAGAACAGCCAAACCCAAAACTTACTTCTTGAAGGGCCAGGCTGTATTCACAGCAGGTTTGCTTCTGCCCAAGCTGCAACAGGCAGAGGATAAAGTATCCAACCGCATGTAGCTACAGCTAGAAAGCTGCACAAGAGCTCTGAAATAATTAATAGGTCAGCGGAAAGTAGGAAAACGTGTTCAAACTTGTGTATCTGTTCCCTGGGCATTATTAGATCTCTTGTTAATGCGCAGTTAAAATAATAGATAAGCACATGTAATGAAACAGATGTGACTCCTGTTGGGAGTGGGAAGAAGCCACAAGGAGACATCTCTGCTCTCTGCTTTTCTTAAGCTCCTTAACTCAAGCTGCTCTTGCCCTACACCCAAAATTCCTTTCAGCACTTTCAGAAAGGTACCTGTAGCAACCTGGGCTGTATTTGGGTCCAAGGTGCCTCTGGCATGTCGGGAGCACAGTGATGCGTGTAAAACAATGTGCCACAGCACCCTAAAACTGCCCTTCCCCTGCACATCACAGCCATGCTCTTGCTGTTGATCCTTCCTGCGTTTGCAGTGCATTGGGGTCCTGGCAGGGCAGGGGGCTCTGCGGTCAGTGATGCCAGCACAGCATCCACCTGAAGCCAAGGTTGGGACCATGGTGGGAAAGCCTCAGCGGTTTTGTCACTCCTTCTTTCCTGTCCCTGGCCATACCAGAGGGGCGATGGAGCAGGGGGACCCTCTGAAGTGCTATTG
Organism: Pandion haliaetus; assembly: GCA_013401275.1. Classification (NCBI taxonomy): domain Eukaryota; kingdom Metazoa; phylum Chordata; class Aves; order Accipitriformes; family Pandionidae; genus Pandion; species Pandion haliaetus. Next base: position 8,713 of record VYZV01033143.1, read on the forward strand.
TCATGTCGTGCCAGCTCTCCCTCTGCCCTGGGGAGTGGGTCACGGTGCAGTTCATTGCTCTTAGCCAGAGGAAGAGGGCTGCTCTGGGCTTGGAGGGTCGGCAAGCCATCCTCAAGCCAGACCTCCCCCCTGAGCTTATAGCAGTGGATTTCCTCTTCAGATTGACATGGATTTATGCCAGGTGACAGTTTAGCTCAGCGGGGTTTCTAGGTTGTAGCTGGAATCTCCCCTGGAGGATTCAAGTCATCTCAAAAGCTCACATCACTCCAGTGTTGGGAGATAGTTGCTGCAGCCAGTGACTACCTGTACTCCCCAAAACCACAGTAACTCCCCAGCCTGCCTTGGTCTTGCTGGGGAGCAGAGAGGTCACAGTCAGGCTGCGGCCAGCAGGTCTCCATGCTGCCAAGGGTGGCTTGGCCAGCCCTGCCTCCATTTCCCATTGCTGCAACAGGAAGGAAACCTCATTGCCAGGAGTCAGAGCTGGACTCATCCCTGTTTGGGAAGAGCTGCAAGTGTTAATTGCTCTCCAGCGATGAGTCACACCTGATCTGGGCTTGTCCTGTGCTCTGGTGGACTGGAAGCCTTCTCCCTGCTGTGCCTCTAATTTCAGGGCTAGCTGGGAACAGGAGTAAAGCTCCTTTAATAACTGTGTGTGGCCAAAATGTCAGTGCTCGAGCATGTTTACAACCTCCCTTCAAATGATAACCAGATCAAAGACATCATGTTGGGCTGCAGAAGAGCCTGGGGAGAGGCTGGGAAGGCATGGGAGGCTGGGGGTCTCTTCGGAGGCATCAGCAGCCCCAGGAGGCAGGCCTGGCTCGCTGCTCCTTGCCCAAAGGCCAGTGGAGGCTGGTGAACTGGCTGCTTATGGAGAGAGGAGCAAGCAGGGTGCATGTGCAATGGGTTAACACCTGACAGCCCACGCCAGCGGCAGGCGGGCAAGCTGATCCAGCAGGGTTAGGTGTGCCCCAAGTACTGCCCCAACTGAAAAATGCCAGCATAGAAGTAGGCTGCTAAGTCGATTATTTTTTTTCTGCCTTTTCTTAACATGTTAGCTGAGCATCTAAGAAAACTCATTGTGCCAATCCAGCATGGATACTGCCTGGTGCACAGGGAGTGGTGGTGTAGAAAGCCTCTGCCACTGCCCCAGAAACATGGGCCATCTCCCCCGAGCTGTGAATTAACCCCCAGTGCTGGTGCCCCCACTTCTCCCGGGGGGTGCCAGCCTGGGTGAGGGATGGCTGTGTGGGGACATGCTGGGACCCGGCTGTGGTGGGAGATCCTCTTCTCCATGTTGCTCCTGTCTCCTGACGGGGCTGGTACCAACATGTGGCTGCCTGCCGGCTGCCTTGAGTCCAGCACCATGCCACTGCTGCCACTTTAGCACCCTTTCCAGGTCAAGCTCTCCGGTGTGCCCTAGGTTCAGGTGGGCTGTTTGGGTTTGGGGCTCTGTGGGGGCATTGGGGGGGAGGCTGAGTGGGGATCACAATGTGACCAGGTGAATGGGAGATGAGTGCCTGGCTGCCATTGGGGTGTCAGGGAGGCCGTAGCAGGCCAGAGGGAGCTTGTGCACTCCCCTTTTTGCAGCACCCAGTTCTGCGCCCGGGGGTGCATTGCACTGGGGGTGCAGGACCAAAGGGCAGCCCCCCCACACCTCTCCACAGCCAGTTCCGCCACTCACAATATGGCAGTCCTCGCCCCACTCCAGGCTCCCTCCCCGGTGCGCCACACTCAAGATGGTAGCTCCCTGCACGCAGACCCCGCCCCTCCCGGTTCTGCCCTAAGCGACAGCGCGCTGAGCCAGTGGCAAAGCAAGCGGCACGACGTCAGCCCAATAGGCGATGGGCTGGGGCGGGTCGGGGCGCGGGGTGCCCCCTCGGCTCCCGTCCCGGGCCGCAGTCG
>VYZV01033143.1:10997-34015 GCA_013401275.1 Pandion haliaetus
GGTGCTTGTGTGTCGTGGGGATGGAGAGGTGTTGTAGGGATCTAGGTATGGGTGGCAGTGCCAATCGGAGGTGTATTGTATGGCAGGGTGGCTGCAGGACGTGGAAGAAAGGTATTTGATGGTGGTTGACTGGAGGTGATGGGAAAGATGGCTATAGTGAGGGCAGAAAGCTTCAGCTGGCAGGTGCTCAGGGGCCTGCGGATGGAGGTGCGTGCGTCTTTTGGGGTTGGTGAGAGGGGAGAAGGTGGCCTGTGAGGGGACGGGGTTGGAGGAGGTGTGGGATGAGCTGAAGGGTGGCCATGGGGCAGCTGGCCGGACGACCTGGGTCGGCAGGGAAATGGGACTTGCGTGGGCCAGGTGAGCTGGTCTTCCCAGGGCAGGAACTGTGGTGGGGAGGTTCGGTGCAAGCCTCTGCACAGAAGGAAAGAAGAGGGAGTGAGTTTCAACTGGGACGAGGGGAACTAGGCCTTCGCTTTGTAGACTCTGACAACCCACTTACTAACTTTTTCAGGGCTGGAAAGGTTTTTAATGAAGTTGATTCTCTTTTCTTCATCTCCTTACTCTCTTTTCTGTCTATGCTGCAATGTGTACCATTCAGATCTCCAGTTATGTTCTTGGGTCCCCCAGCACAGACACCTGTAAACCTCTCCCACCTTGATCTGTACACTCAGTGTCACTCAGAGAGGACTGTACTAGGCCAAGCAACCTATGTGCAACTTGCATCTTATTGCTCGTGGAGTCAAGATGTCTTTTTCACTCTATGTAGAACATAGACTGAATATGATGACTTCTGATTTGATGTGGTGTATTACTTACAAGGTACAAATTGTAGTTTGCATTTGTTGAGGGTCTGAGTCGGTGAGATGCTGATCTGTGACTGTAGGTCACAGATGCTGTGGGTTGCATGGGTGCTCAATGTTACAGGGGTGCAGATGGGGAGTGTCCCTTCTGGAAGGGGTCCACTGAAATACTTCCGCAAAGGGAGGAGGTGAAGAGTTAATTTATGACTACAGATGTTATGCCCTTTTTGGATTTCTTCCTTCTTTTCAGGGTGCTGAGAGCACCAGATCTACTTTAAAAGCTGTGTAATTCCCTGTTGGTAGTGCCATCCCAAATCTCCTTCAGCTGCACCGAGGCTAAGGTATGGCTGTTGCTGCCCTAGGGAGCCAGGTGCAGGATTGTGTTGAACCATGTGTTTTCCACATTGTCTCAACTGCTTTTAACAGATGAAGTCCTAGTGCTTGCTCTGTTTCATCTGCGAGCTGAGGTACACACACAAAGCATATATAAGCACATCTCAGGTCTGTTTTGCTCTCTGGTTGTTGTGGTATTCCAGCTGCGAGCAGTGGTCAGGTGGTAGGATTATCTGTACAGAAGCTGTGAAAGTCTTCAAACCTATAACATGCTAATAAAAATACCATACCTGCTTTGAAGACTGTGAAAGATGCTCCCTGCCTTCTACAGCTTATACATCAGTCAAGGAGCTGGTAGAAGAATGGAGTAGGAAGTGGAAAAGGAGGAAGGGAAAAAGGAGGGCGTGGAAGCAATCATACAGCTAGGTTGCTTGTGGAATAGTTGCATACATGACTTGTGGATATCCTCTTCAGTCAGTGCACCAGAAATAATCCTAAAATAATAAGTCTTGAGTGGTACAATACATGAGAGTGGGGGATAAGAGCTTTGGCGGCCTATGTTTTCTTTAAAGTACTTAGATATGGATGCATCTTTTACTCATTTTCTTTTAATAGTTTGTCTATATAAAAATCTCACAGTCTATTTTAGATCTTAAATGTAGACTCTGTCTGTCAAAAGGCTGGTATTATCTCACTGCATACTAGAGATTGAGAGCTACCCACTCAAAAATGACAAGGGTAATGTAGGATCTTGAAAATGAGCATGTAACGAAACTTTGCTGTGGTGTTGCCTTAGAGCCTGATTTCCTCAGAGCTGACAGACTTGTGTAGAGAAGAGCTGCAGTGGGGCAGTGCTGGACTTGAAAGATCTCTGCACCAAGGGTTCCTGTGTTTCTAGCTGAAACCCTGACAGCATTTGCCTCTTTTCCTCTCCAGATTGTTGCTGCCCCTGCTGCCTCTTGTGACTGCTGCCTACTTCCATCTGCCTTGCAGACATTTGCCATGCCCTGCTTGCTTCTGCTGTCAGGGAGAGCTTGTTGTTCAGGGTCCAAGCCTCCTCGCCTGTAAAAAAACTGTCCCGCAGACCTGGTGGTCTAAGGCTGGGAGGTGCTGCAGGAAACGTGTCCTCTAAATAATTCAGGAGGTGGAGCTGTACTGCCTAGCCGAACTGAACAAACATTCCCGAGAACACGCTGTACTCTGCAGGAGGGTCTGATTTATCAGGTTAAAATAAGTCCAGGCTGCCTAGGATCTTCAAAGACCTTTCTTTTAAGACTTGTCTGGGGTGGTGTATGGAGAATGAAGATAATTAGCTCATCACCATCCTAAGTCCAAGTTGTTTAACTGTCTCCATGGCTATTCATTGCAGTTTCACTTGTAATCAGAGCACAAAACTCTGTTAACTAGAGTTGAAGCATTTATCAGTAGATTACGGGCAGAAATACTGCAATTATGTAATAAAATCCAGATAAACGTCTCAGGAAGAAGAAATCTAGCCATGTTCAGTTGTGACTGTAGGTGTATAGCCTTAACTGCACACCTTAGCTGGGCACTCCCCTCTTGCTTTGAGGGAGAAGGAAATGAGGAAGTAAGAAATTAGTATGTTTTAAAATGAGCTCGATCAAATCTATAATGAAAACCTTGGAACATTAATCATTTTTCTGTTGTAGTTTGTCTCTACAGGGCAGAGTAGAGGTTATTCCACCGCCTTAACTATCTGTCTGCTTCCCACGCCTACAGCTTAATTATCACATAGTTTTCTCAACTGTTGTTTTCTTTAAAAACAAGAGATTTAAGTGAATGTTAACTATGTGGCAAGTCTGCGGAATCTGTCTTGGTCTAATAAGGTGGTTTTGAGCCAAAATCTGACAGAAGCATGCTCTTAAAGACCGATTTCATCCCAAATTAAAGTTTGCTTGAAGTACTGTGACTCGAGGGATGATTCATCATATGTGACAAAGAGGATGGATCCTTGCTTTAAGGAAGAACTTGGCATGACTGTTGCTGTGGCTAACACCCCTGTAACACAAGAGTTTCTGTCCAAGGCTGTGCTCTAGCTGTGACCACAGCTCTGATTGCACCAATATGGAGTTAACCACACTTCATCCAAGAGTTTGGCTGCATTTGGGCCCTTTCAGAGCATCACTTGAGGTAGTTTGTGAACTGAACAGCAAAGATTCAGTTATCCTTGTGTAAGAGAGGCTCATCTCCTCATCTGTAAATTTAAGATAACTTTTTTCATTAAGGTGATTAGTTGCAACTGCACTTCCTGTGTCTCCTGAAATGCATCAGGTCATTCAGGAGGAGAGTTGCTCCTATAACTATAGGATATATTTTGTCTGCCATGATATCTTTGTCTGTGAGTCTTGGTTTTTGGCTTGCTAATTTCCACAGTTTTGGCAGGAGGCAGCAGAGATCAAAGTACATCCTGTACTTGTTCAGAACAGGAACCTCTAAATAACTGTGCGGATTGGATTAAGGACTGTTCATACCATGATGATTATACTGCTGTGAACTATGGTGTCTGATCTGTATAGCAGGCTTTCCCGCTCATTAAAATTTTTTTTGTTTGTGAGTTGCCCTCACAATTGCACACAATGCTGTAAGAATTTCTCCCTGCATCTCTGCAGCTGTGCAGCAGATGGAAAGCCTGGTCTGAAAGTGTCCGATACATTCGGGGGGGGAGTGTGGCAGTTTTCTTCAGGATAGTCAAAGCAACTCTGTGACTGGGACCTGTCATTGCCTTTCTGAGAATTTCCCTGCCACCCTCCAAATATTAATTAATAAAAATATAACACTACCTTTAAGAATAAACTTGGGCAGCTTTTGTAGAGTTGTGCTGTGCTGCGGGGGAACTTGGAAAGTTTCATCTGCCAGAGTTGTTTTGATATGGTTGGGGATTTTTTCCATCTTCCCAGCCTTGTGAACCAGGCAGGTTTGGGCCAGGTCAGCCCTTTCTGGCTAGCGGCAGCATCCAGTACTGACTGTCCCCGAGCGGTGGCTCCGCTGGGTGCAGTGCTGCTGGGCAGCAGGGGTCCTGCCCGAAGAGATGATACAGACATCAGCCCTTCTAGTGAGATAGAGGGGTGGATGTGCTCCATGTTTGGCCACGTTTCAGTGGCAGTTACTTGACCCTGACTAAAATACCCATCAACCCCTCACTGTGATTGCTAGAAGTGCTGCTCCCCTAAGCATCTTCAGCAGTTGCTTTTCTGCTGGTGAAAGTGGGAACTGTGCTCTTTTATATAGCTCTGTCGACCTGTATTAACCAAGTGTTATGTTGAAGTTCACCTTTGTGTTTCTTTCTGTGGTATTTGAAAGGCATTAAGTAGGTAACAGTTTGTGTTTCTTTGTAATCTGAAAACGTGTGGACATCCTCTGAGGTAATGGGCAGTATATTTAGTAAAAGCAAACCACCCATCTTTTCTTTTTGCCATTTTTTCGCCCTGTAAGTCATATTGCGAGGACTGGCAGGATCGAACAGACATTAGCTTGTGGCAAAAAGCTAGTGGTGGGCTAGTGATCTTCTGGCCTACTGCTCCATCCAGTGTTGCCTGTGCTGTGCCCTTTGGTCATGGCTGTGCCTATGCAAACCTCTCCTTGTCAGGCATGTCCTGGAGTTTTAGTAAAGCTGAGTTACACATGGTCTTTTGTTCTGTCTCCTGACAACATGCATATTTGGTACTAGGTTTGGGGATGTTCCTCTAGTCTGAGCTGCCCTGTTTTAACAGGTTACAGGGTAAGAATTTGCTGTTTCCAGTTAGCTGCATAAGCATCTTCTCAGCTTATTAATGCATTTAACTGGTGACTTTATGAAGAAGCGGTACATGCTTCTGTCCTGCGTTTGTTTCAGGGGGTTCATGAATCCAAGATGACGAGGAAGCTGCTCCTGCCAGGGTTGCACTGCTCTTTTTGTAACATGAGGAGAGGACACGGCATGTCAAAGACATCTCAAAAGCAGTCTCTGAGGCAGGGCTGGTGACAATCTCAGAAGGGCCATTAGTTGTAGCAGGGCAGAGGTGCTCGTTGCACATTGCAGGACAACCTGATTGCACCGGATTTTGGTCTGTGCTTCCGAGTTGGAAGAAAGCAAGCATGGAGTGTGGGACTCCTGGATGACTTCATGGAGAGATGCTGATGGGGAAGTCAGGTCCCTCTTTCCCCTGCTGTCTTGTGTGATTAGAAAACCCACAACTACGAAGATAGGTTTTGAGATGCCCGCACCTGGATGCTGTGGCAGTGGAGCCCTGATAGTCGATTGCCTGCATGGCTGAGCCTGTGAACAGTGCTCATAACAAACATGCCTGAAGTAATAGCTGGCTGGAGAGAACAGGCTTCCCAAGCAGGAATTGCATGCCCATACCTTGCCTGTGACAAGAAGTGTGTTGGTGTGGCAGCCGCAAATGATGCTTTTCCGTGATTTCGCAGATACTGTTTGACTGCAAAGGAAGGCTCAAGGTGCTGCAAAGACCTGCTCTTTCTCTGCTTGGACAGGGAGGAACTTGATTCTCCTCTAATGATGTGATTATCGGTGGGATCACTGCCCCCAGTATTATTTTTAGATGACAGCTATAGACTCTGCAATAGCTTGTGAAACTGTAATGGAGCACTTTACATGAGGGGGCTTGCTGGGGTGCAAAGTGAGGTGATGGTGGCAGACTGATGCAACAGACCCACCCATTTAATGCCAGTGTGGCTGTGCCCTGAACAACACCTGCAAATGGAAAGGAGAGACTTTATTTTGTGTGGAGGCAGGTTGCGATGCTGCTGGTTTGCAGGCCTCTTCCACTGAGCCAGGATCCATCCACCTGGCATTGCCTGAGGTTGGTCCAAACCGGCAAGAGAAAAAAGGATGTGAGAGCTGGGTTGTGTAGGAGAATTAGATGCAGTTTCCTGACTCTTCCTTCTTCCCGAGCACTTTTAGGCCAGCTTATTGTAAAATAAATCCAACCACTGACAGTGCACTGGTGGCTTGCTAGCAAGTGACCGCTTGAGCATGGAAGAAAACCCCAGTGCATCAGGGGACAGAGCTTTTGCCATTTAAAATGCTGCTGGCCTCTTGCTGATAATGGGTTGCAGAGCTGTAGGGTGGGTATGGCGAGCAGCTACAACCTACTACTGACAAGCTGTATGGTGCTGGGTTTAGGGAAGAAGGGAGAACAGGGGCCTTTCCTTTTCTCCTGGCGGTTTGAGACCTCAGGATCCTGAGTCCTTAGGACTAGCAGAGGAAAGAGTTCGCCTCGAGAAGGGAAAGATCTGCTAACAGTAAAGAAAAGGATTCTCCCTTCTTCTTTCCTCTTTAATCTTCTGCATTACTATGAGGTGGAAGTTTGTGACTTGTATTGGTGATGTGTTTTTATTGCATCTCTGGTTCTGGTGTGTGCAAGGCAGTGAGAGAAATTCCAGAGGCAACTTGAGCAGAGGTCCATGGTGGGGGGGTTCTTTTTTCTTTTTGTTTTTTGAGATATGGGAGGGATCATGATCAAAGCAAAAACTGATCGTATGTTGGCTATACTTGAGGCTGCAGGAGCTTGTCAAGATACTGATTTGCCAAAAGTCCTGGAGTGGGACAGAGAGTGACTGTAGCTGGAAAACAGATTGTGTTAATGCAAAGATAGTTCACAGAAAAGGTGAGCTTTATGCAGTTATCACTGTCTGTCTCCCCATTAAATTTTGAAGTCAGTGGCCAACTTGAACCAAATTTAATAGGCAGAGAACTCAAAGATGCGTAAGATTTCAACAGAATTCCTGAAAACAGATAGGCACAGAGACCTTAAAAAAAACAAACAGGGAAGCATCGCTGAGTGAGAAGCTACAGTTGTGAACTTATTAAGCACTGGGAAATTTGTGAGTCTGTGATTGACTGACTTGATATATGCCCTAGCTTCTGGAAAAGCTTCAATTGGAGCTCACAGTTTGGTAGCCTGCAAAGTCAATCAGCCTTGTGGAACAAATTGATGGGAGGTCAGCTTTATGGAGCGCCAGTGGTTACAGAACTACTTTTATTTTTCTTTTTTTGTCTCCTGCTGGCTGAACAGCAAATTGAAAGGGAAAAGGCTGATAAGCTGTTGAAACAGTTATGAAAACAGTGTTTTGCCAGGAAAGTCACCAGCCATCTTGAGCTTTCCCTGTGTAAAAGGTGTCAAGCATTGCCTGTTGGAAGCAGGGAGGAAACTCGAACATTAAGGGCATGCCAGCAGACGGTGTAGAGGCTTTTTAGTGAGCAGAACTGATTCACTCTTTCCTTTCATGTCCTAGCACACAGGTATGACTAACAGGTCGAGTACTGTTGTCCACAAGAGATTTTCTTTTTTTTTTTTTTTCACTTAATATGGAACCGGAGCTCATAATCAAGATATTCTGGGATAATGCTGTCAGTCAAACAATGGTGTAATTGTGGCAGCCACACCAGAAGCCTGATACGGAAAGAGTGCAAAATATGCAGAAGTACTCGCCCTTGCCAAGCTCTGTATTCGTGACTCTTTGTAATAAGCTTTTTATTTGTTAATACTGTATCAGTAGTTGCGTGTTTGTTTTTTTTTTAAAACCTTTTTCTCTGTGTAGGATACTCTTTAAATCCCAGGTGGTGGATGATGGCCAACAAGAAGCCATGGGAGCTGCATGTCTTCTGCCTCCAGCAGAAGAGCAGGCCATTCTGTTGTAAAAAATATACCCCGTGACAGCCATGCCACTGGTTGTGGGCAGAAAATCGGTTCCATGGAGCTAGCAACCTGCTGCAAAAGCACCTTTTAGAGCTTTCTGGCTGAGCTAAACAAGAATTGGGAGTGACTGGTGTGGAATGAAAGTGTTAAACAGCGGCTGGAGTCAGTCTGGGCCAGGAGGTAGGGGAAGGGCTGGAGGAGGTGGTGGGCATTGTACAGTGGTGTTGTAAAGACTGGACAAAACCTTCTAAGAACGCAGTGTATCTTCAAGGCCATGATACAGGGCTGACTTCATCTCATCCTGTGTATCAATTGTAATCGTATTGGGAAAATTACCAAAAGTGCCCCCGCACCCCCACCTTCTTTGGGGGAGGAATGACTTTCCTTCAGATACAATCTGAAAGACCTTTATTCTGTGCTTGGAAGGCATTTAATGCAGCTACCTGAATGTGTGTGAAGGTCATGACTCGTGTCTAGGTCTCTTGTGTGAATTCCTCCTTTCCTCACTGGTTGTCTCATTTGTTCGTTTGCAGACTGCTTTTCAAACAGTGAATGCTGAAGAGGAGGAGGAAGGTTGCGCGTGTATTGTGTTGTCTTCAAATTACCTTGTCGTTTTGACTTCTGTCATTTTAGAAGAAGCAAACTTCACAAACAGCTTGCATTTGACTCTCCAGTCTCCTGTGATCTGAAGTTTAGATAAAACAGGCTTGCTGACATCTGTCATTGCTGATTGTCTCCATTTACTGACACTTAGCACTTGGACTCCGACAAAGCCTGTCTTAAACTGCAGTGTCAAAAATAAAAGCTTTTAATTTATTTTCCTCTCCTTTTCCTAGCTGTATTGTTTTGTCTTTGTCTCATGCTTTGCCCCTTTTTCCTACCCATCTTATTAGGAAATTCTTGCATCTCACATACTTGATTATTAAATATTGCTCTCTTGTTTGTGGCTCATTGTTTTACCAAGTTTCTTGCTTTTCTGCTCTGTCCTTGTAACCCTCTACTTCCCAGAGTATGTGATCATACTAAACCACCAGAGAGTGGTTAGGCTGTGGAAACAAGAGTCAGGAGTTTTTCTTCTCCTCGGACCCATTTTGTGCTCTAAGGCCTGTCCCTTGACTGCAAAGTCTGAGGATCATCCTGGCATTAAAAAATGAATTCTGGAGTGATTTTGCTTTTCATAGTGTTGTTTTCCATTCTGAAACTTGTAGCCTGCTTTATCTAGATGGACTAGCTGAAGAAGCAGTCCTTTATTTTCAGCATGCTGTGTATTTATTGAGAAGCATTGTGCCAGGAAAACTTTAGGTTAAGGGACCAGACAAATCTGTTGTTGCCTTGTTTCACCTTTGCCAGCATGTAACTTCAGGCTGATGCGAAGTGTAAGGGCTTGCTGAATTCCTCATGAACAAAGCCCAGACAAATCTCCTTTTTTTCCACAACCTTTAACGGAGCAGCTAAACTTTGGGGAACAGAAGGAGTGGCACTGGTGGTTTCTTGTCAGTCGTATTATCTAGCAGTGTGTAACCAAAACTCTTCTTGCTATATCCTACTCTAAAAGATTTTTAGAAGGGCAACCAGGGGATTAAATACATTCAGTGTGTCCTAATAAGACAGGACTGAATTTGGGTATGTAAGCAGTGAACATTTTGGCTTTGGCTTGAGAATGTAGAGATCTGCAAGGGAGAAAAACAGAATTAGACAAAATGTTCACAGTGGCCTGGCTGGGTGCTGTGCCACTTGCATCTTGATCTTCTGCAACCAAGCAAATGGAGGGTGTATTTGTGTCCATAAAAATGTGTGCCTCGCATGAGTGTAATCTGAAGGCTGGGTGAGCTGTTGCTGTTGATATAGCCATTACCATGCTGTTAATACAGAAAAAGTTAATTTTACAAATGTGGAAACCTTAAGTGCTAGTGGCATTTTACAAGTTGGGGCAGACTCTTAAATGAATGACCCTAGATTTTGTTTATTTGTATCCTTGCTATGAGAGCTCTTTTTATCACTAGCTCTTCTCTTGCACAGGCACTGCCTGCCAAAAGTTCTTCTGAAGGCACTTTCCTTCAGGACAGGGTGCAAGGTAAAACTTGTTTATGCTTTTAACTAATGTCTTTAATTAAATAAATAGGCTTTAAAAAGACTGCTCTTATCTGGTTCAACCCATTAACTTGTTCGTTTACAGGTCTTACACTGCTTCTGTGTTTGTCGTCTTTTTCCCCTGTCCTGACAGCAGGCATCTTGCATATTCTACAGTAGTGAGGGCTCTTGAGGGTGAAGTGCCTTGACAGTTTTATTTCACCTGAAGGATTAGTGCAAAGGTAAATAATGGGGGAAAAAAAACAGTTTTCAAAGGAAATTTCTTGGGTTTAGTTCTTCGTAGGGTTTTTTTGAGGGTGAATTTATAAATATTGTAAAAAATAATGGTTTTTAAAAGCCACAATGTGCTTCTGAGTCCTTCCTTTGACACATGAGTACTTCTTGCAAGAATTCTTCTGTTCTGATCCTGGCTTACTACATGATATTAAGAAAGTAATTTCACATTCCTCATCTGAAGTGGGGACATTAAAATAGTGAATGTGCTATGACCTGTGGTTTTTTTGTATCGAAATACTAGGAGATTGTGTGGTACCAGGTGTATAAATACTGTGTAATTTCCCTCTTCAGCTGGAGGTGTGGATGAGAGTCTTCAGGTCTAAATTATTAATTGTTAACCAAGAAACTCATGGTTTTCTTCTGCAAGTTTTCAGTCCAAAGGTTTTCAATGCCCTCAAGTACTATGGTCAAACTTTACCTAATTGTTGAGATACAGTTTCATTGTTCTTGGCTTCTTCTGTACTTAAGTGGGGACTATTTGGAAAGCATTACTGTAAATAATGAACATGTGAAGACACATGAGGATCAAGCTTTTATGCACCTCCCAAATTGCATGTGCTATGTTCACTGCATAGAAAATGAATAGTCCAAGCGAATGCTTTTCCTTCTTCGCAACTCTCGGTTCTGTAGTGAAGTCAAGGAGTTGAATTTCTTGTATCGTATTCCCCCTCGGAGGCAGCAGGACACAGAGATGCAGACTTGGGACTAAACCAGCAGGTTCAGTAAGCAGAACTGTGATATGAGAGTGAGCTTGCTGAAATGCAAACACAGAATCTGAAAAGGGCATACAGAACCCAAACTGGCAGTGCAAACTGTTTTGATAGCTGCATTTTGGCTTGAAAAATCCTCAGATGCTTAGAACAGGGTAGTCTCTTTTCTAGATCCTTGAACTGCATACTAAAATCTTTGGATGGCCGTGAACCATGAGAGCCTGCTGTGCATACCTTGGAGAGTGAAAGGAAGAGGGACCCTGGAGCAGGTTGTCAGCAGGTCCTGTCCATTGCTGGATGTTGTTGGGCTGGGCAGGCAGAGTGAGTGGCTTCCAATTGCCCCTGAGATGTGGACGTCAACATGCAAGCTTGCCTTGCTTTCTTTGGCAGCGGGGAATTTGACTACCTAGCAACCCAGCTGCTGGGAAGGTTCAGACATCTGTTTTAAGTTCTTTACAGGATGGGATACTTTTTATCATACCCAACCTTTCTGCAAAGTGTAAGATGATCTGATGTGTCTGAGGAGGACGTTTTATATTTGCACACTAAAAAGACATCCTCCATTTCCAAACAAGCTTGTGTCTTGCATCTCTTGCTATTTTACATTGCACCTTTCATTTAGGTCATGAAATGAACACTCTAGTTTGACTTCCTAGCTCTTTAGTGCTAACCTGCCTCTGTCCGCAAGTGCTTGGGGCTTTCCATACAGCAGAAGCATTTCAGATGATCCTCACGTCCCTCTACAAAGAGGGAGCAGGGCACTTCTGGGTGGGTGGTGGGTATTCATCCTTGCATTTGTTGCTGTCATTAAAGTGAGAGCTTGTTCAGTTTGTGTCAATAACACCTTTGATCCTCTTATTTAAATGATAGTGGGTGTCCTGCAGAAAAGACCTCTTTGAAATGCCTTGCAAGGTTATGCTGCTGCATGATGGTTAGTAAAAGTTCATAAAACCATATTAGACTGGAGACTATGAATAGTTTCCCAAGTACAATTCTCAATGTTGTAGTCTGCAGCAAACACGATTTATTCTCATCTGATTGACCTCATGGGGACTTGTGCCTGTGTAAGTAGCAGCTGAAATCAGTGGTCTGAGCACTAATCTGCAAGTCGTAGACAGTACGTTATTATTTAGTGAGAATGCTCCACAAGTCTCTTGCTGCAGCATTTTCATTCAAAAGGTCACTTCCGTGAGTTCGTGCACAGCTGAATTTAATGTTCTTTCTCAGCAAGGCAGGCCACACTGGAGAGTGCATAATTATAATAAATACAACTTTGTTCTCAGCTGAAAAATCCATCTGAAATAAATTTTCCCAGCCCTTCCAAGAAATGCTTTTAGTAAGATAAATAAAAGCAATTCTTGCAGATTTCACATTCATTCAGCAGGAATGTTGGTGGGTGTAGGGTGCCTCCACTTAAGTCACTCATCACAGTGCCTTCTGGGCTCTATCAACTTGTATATTCAATAGCTGGCTAAGGGTAGCATTTGCAAATTGGGTTTCTTGCAAACCAATTAAAACCAAGTTCATTATTTCTTACTTGGTTTGAATCCTGGTTATTACTTTGAGTAAAATTGTTTTTAACAGCAAGTACAGAGAGTTCAGTTAGACTCTCAACTTGGGCAAACTTTAAACAATGTTTGATAGGTGTTTCTGTTTTTAGGGATGTGCATGTATTTATACAAGCTTTTGTGGCTTTTTTTTTTGGTTGGCACTTCTGTGTAGTCAAAGTAGATTTGTTTTCTTCTGTCTTCCATTTCGCAACATTGGAAATACTGAAAAAGTCTCTGCCTAAATACAGAAGGAAAGCTAAGAGGGTTTTTTTTTTTTTCCCCTGAACTTCTAAACAAGCACTTAAAAAAAATCCCCTCTTTGCTTTCATCTTCCAAGAGACTGAGCAGAGTGTGAAATGCCCTAACTTCCCTTTCTTTTAATTTTTTGTCCTAGTATGGCAAAGAGCCTCTGCTAGTTGATCAGGATACGCTGCTGGTGGAAGCTGAATCTTTGCATAGTTTCTCTGGGTCCATGAGCAGGTCTGGTTACCTTTGAGGTTTCAGAGGGGCTCTACAGGGTGATCCTCAAGTGTCTTTGTGCCTTCCCCACAGAGCGTCTAGGTAAGCAGTTTCCAGTTTTCTCCACTCAAAACTGCCACAACCTTTGACTTGGAAACTACCTGGTAATATTGTACCATTGGTTGTTGCTGCAGGGTCATTCATTTGCAGGGCTCTGCTGGAATATGTGAGGCTGCAAGGGAGAAAAGACTCGCATGGCAGTGTCAATGGTAAATGAAAGATAACACAGCCTTTCTGCTCTTGCCATGAATTTGGACAGCCCTGTGCTGTACTGGGTGGCATGAAGAACTGCACGTAAACTGTGGCACCTAGTATCTATCTTGTCCTGTTTCCTTTTCACTTTGGTGAAAGGGAGGCATGGAGGCGTTTCTAAAGGAAAGGAGAGCCTGATGTCTGGGCAGAGAGAAAGTAGAGGGAAGTCACTGAAATCTGACCACTCAGACTTGATTAAATGGAAGTGCTAGTCCTGGGCCTGGGGAGGAGGGATGGAAATTCACTTCTACTTCCATTCATGGTCTGTGTGCTAGGTTCGATATTAATTTCGCAAACACTTGATATCTCTTCAAGCCCCAGTGGGTTTCCATTGACACTGGAGAATGATCAAAGGGAGAATATGCTCTCTGTCATCGGACTATGGGCTTGTACCTTATAGTCGATTGGGAGCAGATTTCATCAGCACTTAGATCATGACAGTCTGCCTCCTTTTTCTCAAGGTAATCTCTTCCCTCTTTGCGTGTCTCCTTTGTTCCTGCCACCACCTTCTTTTTCCTGATGCAAGTCTTTGTGTTCTCTTTTTTTTTATCTCTTGCAGGGATCAAGAGTTGAATACTTGGTACTTGCTAATGAAGCTTCTTTGGCAGTGAGGAGACCAGGGAAGCTCACTTAAACTAATTGTTTTAGGATCTCTCTAGACATCCTGACCCTATGTGCAGACATGGTTTATTTTTGAAATATTGTCTTGAGTTAGAAAATTAGCTCTTGTCCTAAAATGAAAACACACATTCATCAAAACCTGAATTTCACGTGGGTTGTGTAAACATGTAATTTGGGTTAGGTCTGGTCACTGGAAAATATGCGATGCTGTTGTCAAGGAAGTTACAGTGCAAGAAATGTGGGGAACTTCAGAAAGTCACATTAACTGTGTCTCCTTGGAGAATTGCCCCAGAAATCCTGACCTCTGCAATTCTGCCATGTGCTTTATATGACGCTAGCAAAGACAGTTACTTGAGCAGTTGCAACATTCTTGTATACATGTGTTTGCATGACATTATGAACTGTAGAAATAATAGTGCCGTGCTTCCCAAACTGCTTCCTGGCTACTCTCCCTCTGCCCCTGCAGGTGGCACATGAGCCATCACTCTGATCGTCAAAGCACTATCAGCTTTGATCCATGCCATGTCTCCTATGGTCAAATCACAGAAACCTTTTGCTAGGGGTCCGTGCACTTGAATTTCTAGGAACGATGGCTGGGGTGCTCTCTGGCACCTCCACTCTTTGCCAAGCCACCATCCAGGGTCAGTGTGTACGGTTTTAGGCTGACCCAGATACCCTGTTCCTATCCCCATCCACTAAAGGTTTCCTGTGCAAGATGTTAGTTTTACTCTCCTCTTTATCTACCCTGACAACAGTTATTATTTAAATGTTGCTCAATATTTTCAACATGATCTCGGGATAACTGCTAATTCCTTCAATCCCTTGTTTTGTTTTAGAATTTCTAATCCCATTTTCTATGACTAAGTTCAGTTGCGTGGTTTCCACAGCGAGGATTAGGGTTTACTGCTATAGGTACGTCATTCTGCCTTTGAAGCTGCTTGCTCATGCTTTCCTTGGCAAGCTCTGGCAGACATGCTTAGCAACAACAGAGATCGTATCTTTTTGAAGCTGCAAAAGGGTTAATCAGAAGCATGTTTATGAAACCAGGTTGCTCACCCTTACAAGCTTTTACTGTGATCTTTTTGGATGCTTTTGGAAGATGTATCACTGCCTTTGTAATTTATCTTACATTTTTCTTTCCTTTCTCGAAGCTATTTTAATGCTATGTATGATATTGTTAAAATTAACTATGATAAGCAACTTTTCTTGGCAAGCCCTAAACTGCACACTTCTTGGATGCAAACTGGAGAACGTGACTGTCTTCATGTGGATCGCATAAGATGTTTGGCTGGTATGATTGGGGTGGTTGAATGAGCGTAGGGCATCTGAAGTACATCTGTAGCTTCAAAACAAATCCAACAAAAGGACTCATCCCCCAGGCAGGCAGAAAGCTGTTTGTACAGATGCTTTTTCTCTAGAGCCTTTTTGTAGGAATGGCCACAGTTGTGGTGGAGTTTACTTATGTGTGCAGGGAGAGGGACTGATGGCTACTCAAGGGAGTATTATTTTTCATCAGGGAGATGAAAGGTATTGCTGTTGATGAGGAGATTTCTTTGTGTGGAGACTTCTTTGTGTGCAGACTCTCCAGTGAAATGGAGCACCTGTGCATATGCAATACTTCTTTAAAAATGTTAAACAGGATCTACCCTCTGATGGGAATTGTTAATTGTGCTTTTGGCTCTATCTGCCTTGCCAGCAGATGTACCATTGTGAAATTTTTACAACCTAATAAAATATTAGGGGATGCTTCACTTCAAGAGGAAACTTGATGGCTGCTTTCAGCTGATGCCTCTTTGACACCAGGTGAGAAACATGTGCTTGCCTCATTGGGACTTGCACCTACCTCTGCAGGCTTAGCACCAGGATGTTGATGCAAGGTTCATGGATTGCAAAGAGCCTGAATAGTTCTGGTAGGATAGGTATTACGATGCCAGGCTCTGCATATTTGGTATGATGCAGGTGAACAGATTGTAAAAATGTTAGTTTTTAATACATTGACTCGAAGTGGAGTTATTTGTGCATTTTGATTCAAAATGTGTCTTGATTTTTAGTGCATTTCCAAAGTCATGGGAGACTCTTTGGACTTGCTGTGTTTACCCCAGTCTGGTAGTGAATGCTGAGCTTTGCAAGTACTGACTTTTGGCGCTATGTTGTGTGTTGTGTACTTATATTACAAGTATCTTACAGAAACTCATAGGAATCTGGTGACTGTCCTTTGTATTTTCTTGCTTGTTAAAACTGCACAAATCTAGAATCTTTTCTTCCTGAAGATTTCATTTATCTAACATTTTTTCTTCCCAGGAAGTATCATCTCCTGGGATTTAAGTATTTGCTCATGCAAATCTGTGATCACAGATAGTTAAAGAACTACTGAGTGTCACATCATTAGGTCACTAGTTCAAATCTAGTCCAGAGTGGTAATGGGCATTTTTATACTCCTAATGCCTTTCATCAGGATTTATGTTTAGTTGCTTAAACTAAACCCAGAGCATTTGCTATTCAGAATTATGGGTTCAAGTGGAGAATAAAGACCAGAAGCAGGTTTTTCTATAGCAGAAAATCCTGTTTGACTTGTGTTAGCATCTGTATATGCTTGTCAGCATACATGGTGCTTTAGAAGGAGTGAAGGTAGCATCTTCCCAGAGGAGTGTGTGGTTTGCTGCATAAGATTTAATGCAGGAAGGTGACCTCACCTAGCAGAGAACTGTATGCATTAGTCAAGTGTGGTATTTTTGGTGTGCTTTCCTATGAGTTTTAAGTTGCAAGAGCCTTTGAAGAAAGCATAGGAGGACATAGACTTTGAAGGGAAAGAGATTTTGAAATTGGAAATGTAATGTGAGAGTGTTTTGAATGGCAACTGAAACACTTTTGGACAAACTACTTCTCAAATTCTTCCAGGCAGCTGCTCTTCTAAAGAATGATGGTTGGCTGGTTGCTTTTTATTTTCTTGTTTCTTCTAGCATTCATGTCAGCATCTTTGTATAAAGCTTCTCTTCCAAATCTGACCTCTAATCTCAGGTTTATGGTCAAGAAGTGTGAACTTCAGTTTAGACTAAAATCTAGTACTTAGGATAACTCATCAGACTGTACATTCCCCAGTCTGTAGAGAGCTTGAAATGGTTCAGTTCAGCCGCGTGAGCCTTCGCAGCTTCATGGTTCCTCCTTGTTGATTTGTTATTCTAAAGTTGGGAAGTCCTCACAATCTCTTTGAGATGTGTTGGGATATGGAAAGCCTTGTGAATCCCTGCAGTCATGGGCTGGGATCTGCCTGCAGCCACCTCTTACTTCCAACCTTTTTCCTGAATGTTTCCTGAGCGCTGTCTGGCTTGTTTCAGGGACCAGCTTGGCAGCATATCAGGAATCAGTAACTGGAGTCCTTCAGGAAAGAATTGAAGCTGAAGTATGAATTCTGGTGTCCTGGTTGTTAGAATCTGTTAGCAGAGATGTCAAGATGTGAAGAAGAGAGATGTGGAAGCCGGTACAAGTGTTCTCTTTCTTTGTGCTCCTGAGTTGAGAAATTAGAACCTGAGTTGGCTTCCCTACCCCGAAGGCTGTTGCATAGCTTCCCAAGTATCTCTTGCCATGGGAGATTGCTGGTGACTTTTGTCAGTATTTGTAGGCACAAAAAGTGGGTTGTGAGGTGTGGAGAAAGGAGAAGAAGGTACTTATTGACATGAAAAAAAAAAAATACTGCCTGTAGAACTTGAGTTATCACTGTGGCACTTTTGTGATAGGGATTCCAGTCCTGTGGGTCTTAAAAATATGTTTTCATACTCTGTAATGTGGAACTCCACTTTCAGTCATGTGGAATTCTGAGTTCTTGGTACTTTGGGAGAAATTATGGGATCGATCATTTTCATTCCTGGTGCCACTTACTGCTACCATTTTGCTGGTTATCTCGGAGACTGTTGGCAATATATTTATGACTTCCTACTTAGAATATTCTGTTACAATCAAGTATGTCAGAAGCATTGAGTGCATATTTCTGCCTCTGTTTTGATGCTGATTTGCTTTATAAAGGCAGTATTGAACTTGTGGATTAGCAAAGGAATACCAACCACTAAACAATTTCTGCCTGTATTTTAAGTCTCTGATTGCTTTTTGGCTTGTAACTGTGATTTCAGCCAGAAAGGGTGCATGGCTAGGAATCTCTAAATTATCATCCATCTTCTTGCTGGAGACTAAAAGAGGAAAGTTACTGAAGTGCAAAGGAAACTTTTTTTTTTTTTTTTAAAGCTGAGTTATGACAAGATTGTCAAGGTGCAAGAGAAAATTTAAATCTGGTATTTACTTACTATAGTTAAAAACTAAGTCTTCCTTTACAGAAAATTATTAGAGTGAATTATGCTTTCCGTCTCCTTGTTATTCTTGAAGAGTGAAAGAAAATATAGTTACCTTGATATCTATATTTTTTTAAATATGTTTGGTCTAGGATGGTGTAAATAAAAGGAAGGTGCCACATTTTTACTGATAATTCTCTGAAGCTTGGCCCTAAAAATATGGTAGTCATCAACAATTGCTAGTTTCACAAATGGGATGACTTTGTATTGGTTTTCCCTCATTACAAGCAAATAACTTAATCATGGGATGTCCATTTCTGAAACCTGTGATCTTTTACTTAACTGTAGGTATGAATTCTGGTTGTTTTTAATACATATACAAACTTTAATACACTGAACTAGCATGAAAATACATGTCAAATTTTTTGCATATTGTCAAGTAATAGATGTTATCTATAAACATTATTGACTCTGACTCCACTTCTGTTACGGTAAATTCTATTCTTGTTCTGCTGATGGAAAAGAAAAGAATAGAAAACAGTGACTTTGCCAAACACGAAGTCCAGTACAGTTGGAGACTAGAGCACAAATTATTTGGGGTCCCATATAAAGGCCGTAACTTGTCTTGCAAAAAACCGGGGTGATGTTAAAAAATGTGTTCTGTCTTTTTGAAAATAGATGAAATAGATTGCAGAAGGACATATTTGTCAACAGGAAGTAACTGTAAACTTAGGAGGCATGCAGGCATCGCGCACGGCTGAACAAGACTGCAAAGAATAAAGAGGGAACCTTTTTTCCCTCACTTTTCAGACTGTAAGTGGGGCCAGGGAACACCCTCTTTCATGAGGGTTGAGCAGGCTTTCAAACCCCTTTGGTGTGTGTGCAGTGTCTTAATATGTTAAGTCTTGGTGCTAGGCTTTCATGACACAGACCGTGGGCAGCATGGAGTGAAGCTGCAGGTTGTCACCAGCCCACAGCCACGGCTCTTCCACTCCTAGTGTCAAAGGAGTATTTAGATATTGGTAAGATTTGATGTAGGTCAAATCGAACATGAGAATTTCAAGGTGTCCCTATGTGGGTTTTTGTCATGCTGCCAGGTGTGCTTTACTGAACTCTTGCTTGCAGTGAAGGACCTTTTGTGATTGCATTGATCAAGATAGTACCATGGGTGTGTGTGTGCCTCATCCAAGGGGAAGAGTGAGGTCAGTCAGAATGAATGTTGTGCTGCAGCTCAGACTGAGAGATACTTAAATACTTTGGTGTCCTGGGAAAAATACATCTCTGACTTCTGTTTAGGGGCATTCAGTCTAACATGGCAGTCTCAATGTTATGTGGCAGGTGACTTTCTCGTCTTCCTTGTTGGGCTGCTCTACTTGCTCAGCTGAAGGGCAGTTCTGTACTTTGCCCTCTGCTTTTTGTTCTGGCAGGGGATCCTTTCTGTTGTCCCAGTATGTGTGCTTCAGCCTTGCCTGCTGTCTCCTCTTGGCATAGAATGACCTGCTGTGTTGCTCCTTGTAGATATGGCCAGGTGTCCCACCCTTCAGAAAGCTGGAGTCCTGGTTTCAGGTCACCTCCACAAGTTTTTTGGATGTGATGCATAGCATTGGAGCCATTCGGATGTTGGACTTTCAGATATTTGGATATTATGGTGGGAATGAAGGCAACCAGGAAAGCAGCAGACAGGAAAATCCTCCTGTCTGCTGCATCTGCCAGTAGCCCTGGAGGAATAAAACTGAGACATTCTCTTAACTATTCTTTTCCACGTTTTGCTTAGGTCTGCTTGTTGGTTCAATGAGTGGAGAGTATTTTCTGTCTCGGAACACATGCAGAAGTGGGATGGCTACATATATTGCTCTTAAAAACTCAGAGAAGCTAATGTTGGCATTCTCACCATTTCCCACATCTTCTATACTGACACAATGGCACTGCTTGTAAATTGATGGTAAAACACATGATCTTTCTTTTTTTGGTCTTGCTTCCCTCCACAGTTTAACTCTTCTTATGAGGTATATCTCTGATCAAAGGATATTAACAAAATCTTTATCTTCTTTGTTTTACAAATTTGGCTTAAAAATTCTGTACTTGAAACTTGGCAAACACTACCTTGGTATGCAAACAGTGGGGATGGGATAGGGGAAATCACTTGGTTGTTGAAAAACTACATATGGGAAAGTCACATGGAGCTTTCAGTGTTTTATTTATAATTCTGCAAAGGCCTCTTCTAATTTGAAAAATAGAAGAGACCAAAGAGTGGCGTCTGGAAAGCAAACAGCTAGATTTTACCATGAGTATTTTTAACACAAATGTTAACTTCACAGATTGTAACACTCTTTCCTCCTTAAATACTTTTTTTAGCTTTCAGGATGTATAACTGGGTAAATTAACATTGTGAAGAAAACCTTCACTCCTGCAGCATCTAGCTTTTTAAATTCTAATTGTGAAGCTTAAGAGATGTTTTGTTTTCATTTAGTAAATTCATATTGAGTTTCTAGAAAGGTAACTTGATTTACAATAAGTGTACCCAGTGGGAACCATATGCTTTTCATGTTTGTCTTTTGATGAAGGATTAGAGTATTTCTTCCAAAATCTCTTTTCCAGAAGAATGCTAGTTTTAACCATTAAGTAATGTTTAAGTAAGAACTGAAGCTGGATTTTCAGATTTGGCTGTACATGTGAACAGACATTTCCAAACACAAGTCCTTGGAATGATTTTACTAGTTAATAATGCAACCATGAGTTTTATGTCAGCTTGATTCTGAGTAGTGTTTGGTGATATCAGTATAAGATAACTATTATGTGAAATTGCTTGAACAAAGCTAAAGGAAGAGCAATAGAAGTAGTCTGCCTGAGAGGCTCTAACATTCTCCTTCTCAAATTGCTGAACGTGGCTCTTTGCAGAATGGCATTTAAGGTTACATGTGGAGTCATCAGGTTATAAACAGTCTACAGAGTATTTTACATACTTCATGTTAATATTCCTCTGAAGATCAAGATTCCCTGGGGAGAAATGAGAATATGCACCAAAAACATTCTCAGTTCTTGAGGTTTGTCCACAACTTCCTAGATCTCTAAAGATCAATTGTCTCATGAAAAAAATATTACAAAACAAATTTCGATTCAGCTCTCTGTTTATACGTGGAGGGAATATACTGGGTAATGCCCTTTCTTTTAGTTGCCAGATTTTCATATTTTTGCTGGCTGGCTGAGATACAGATCATGATTGGAAAATCATTCTGACTTGAATTTGGTAAATTTATATGAACCTTCATATTCAAGAATGCTTTTGAGTCCTGGCCTGTGTTGTGAAAAGGCATGGCAAAAGTGTTCAGATCTTGACAGAATGTCTGAATCTGTGCTATTGAATAGGGAGAGGAGTCCTTTCATTTCTGTTTCTCAGTAAGTTTTATGGAGGGGGAAGTTCTTGACCTTTCTTGAAGACGCCAGAGTGTCTCTGAGAGATCTGACCCACCATGTAATTTTTTGCCAAGAATGAATCTGTCTCTACTATGAAAAAGTGGCTGTTTTGTGCTAGGCACAATCCATGTAAAACTGGGTCTGTGGGGGGACTCTGTCGTACTTGAGAAAATGGTCTTGTCTTTTGTTCTGGCATTAGCATTTACTGCCTTTACTGAATGCTTGGCATCTACAGTGGTACATCAGCAGCGTGTGTGCCTGTGCTCGTTTCTTGTGTAGTCAGCTGACCCAAGGCAACACTGAAATAAAAGAAAAACCTTCTAGATCACCAGCTTGTCCTTCAGAAGGGAATCTTACTTCAGATTCCACTCTTAAGTGCGAAATACTGGGATTTATAGACTGGCAGGATGGCTCTGGCAGAGTTGTCACATTACAGCAAGATCTGGGCTCTCTGTCAAACCCCTGACTTAAGTGGCTTTTCTCATACCTGAGGATGCAACTCACAAGGGACAACCTTGGCAACTGCATGCATCCAAATTTCTTCCAGGTCATCTAGATGAGAGGCAAAAATGGAAGACCTGAATGAGAATCTGGCAAGAGCTGCTGTAAGCAGCAGACAGTTGCGATCTAGTTGCAGTTTATAGGCTGTAGGAGCCACTGGTGCATCTTTCTGCTCCTGGGGAGTTTAGGAAGGAGCATTTTCCATGTGTTTGCTGAGTTTTTGGAGGTCTGGTTATCCCTCAGGGTAGTTCAAAAGCTAGTTGCAGACAATTTGACAGCAGTACTTCACACTAATGAGGAAGCAGCAGGGTTGCTTTTCCTCCAGCCTGCCTTGAAAGGAGAAGTACAGAGGCTCAGCAGCTGTTCAGAGCTACACAACTATAAGGCATAATAATAGCTTAAAGACTTTTCTCTAACTACACAGCTCAAGCCTACACTAACTGCATATTAGAGAACTAAACCTTGTCCAGCGTGCTTGATCCAATAGCAAAGCTGATTGATTCACCTCTTACTGATCTGATTTCCAAACTGAATCCCTCAAGCATCTGTAAGGGTTTCTTGGTGCATGGTGGACACACTGAATACCACTGGTTCTGCTGGATCACTTTGACAGATACAAGTTCCATTTCACGAATAAGTTTCTACATTTACAAAAGATTGCTTTAGCTTTTTTGATTGAAACTTTGCTTTGAATTTCCTAAGAATTTGGGGGACATTTTTGATGGTTGGTTATTTTTCCACACGGTGAGTTCAGTCTTCAGTAGTCCACTGTGTGCCAGCACTCTAAAAGATAAAGTCATGCTGTCAGTTTATGCTGGAATTCTTTCCACAAATGGGGTATATGTTTTAAAAAGTCTTAACGTTTTTCTTTCTCATGCCAGACCTGCCTTTTAAAGGGATCCTGAAATTTATTATCATCTTCATTGGTTTTTGCTGATGTTAAAACCATCTGCTAAATTCAGTCATCTAAAACTGAAGGGACAGTAAAGATTTTACTGTTTGTATAATT
>VYZV01033144.1:2906-14051 GCA_013401275.1 Pandion haliaetus
TAGCAAGGAAGGAGAATGGGGCCAGGGGAAGGAACATTTTCAGTCCATCATCAGTCTCTTTATAAATATTCTTTCTGGCCTTACATAGAATCCAGAGGCTCAAAGAAAGTTTTTTTTTGTTGAGATGTGGTGCACCCATAACCACTAATTCCATCAGCATTAAACCTTGAGTGAACTTCCTAATACATCAGCCTGAGACAGGCAGGAAGTCTCCAGACCAATTAATAAGAAGAAATTGAGTCCCTGCAACATGCCACCAATTCTGCTCTGCCCCTTAGGGCCAGAAGAAACATTGCAAAGTGCTTCTTTGACCTAGAGGGCACAACAGCCACAGAAAATTGTCCCCTTTGACATAGCAGCACTGTAAGCAGGGAGGGAACCAAGACAGAGTAAGAAAGAGACCACTATACCCTTTGCATACACCAAGCAGGTATGCAGAGTGGAGGCTAGCAACACCTTCCTCCTGCTGGGAGGATGGAAGAGCAGAAACCACAGTCCCCTATAAAGCAGGCCACCTCCACCAGCTGGAGAAAGGGGAAGCAGTGGACCCCAACCAGCTCTTGCAAGCACCCCTACTGGGGAACCTGTTCCTACTCACCCACACCTTGATGCCTATAGGAGGGCTGTAGCCCACCCTGTACCTCCATCTCCAGCCACACCACAAGAAACCAGGGCTCCTATTTGTAGCACCTGCACCACAGCACCCACAGGTGCTCTGCAATGCAGAAGGCTTGCTCCCTCACAAAACTGGTCCCCAGGGGTTAGTATTTGAACTTGAGAAGCTTGATAAGCACAACAACATCCCCTTTCAACTCTGCTAATTTTCAGAAGGGGTGAAGCACCCTGTCAGCCATGCTCTTCCACATCTAAGTGCTAAGAAGAAGGTATAATGTCTGTCCCCACCTTTTCAGAAGGCGTAGCACTCTCAGGAAAAGACTGAATTTAACTGAGAAAGGCAGGAGGAGGTATGATCCTCAATCACTCAGCAAAACAGGGAAGCACTCCATAAGGGAGCTTTTCGTCTATCTAGTTCAGGGGTGGATGGGGTGGGTGGGGGGGAAGATACTGTAGCTATCTATAATGTTTGCAGTGTATTTGTTCATCCTTTTGTGGCCACCTCATATTGCTAGTCTCCTTCTACGTAGGAATCAGTGCACAATGGCAGTCTGAGGTTCAAGGTTTAATCCTGGACCTTTGTAGAGGCACTAGCTTGAAACTTGCTCACCAGAGAATGCCAGGTCTACAGCAAGAAGAGCATGTCTCCTGCATAAACCCTGTGTGGCAGCGTTTCAAGATGTCTTATAGCATACTTTCTGTTTTCAGCTGTCACCAGTCATGCTGCAGTGCCTGAAACAGTCTCATAACACATAAAGGAGATGATCTTGGACTTCTATGTAGGTACATGAGTAGAAAGGAAATAGTCCGGTGGCCTCACTAAGATTAGAGAAAACTATGTGTAGACCTAGGAATCCCAGGAGAAGTATAAGGTATGTGCCAAAAAGTGGTATTTGTCTCCAAACAGAGGGGTGTCAAGCATATTACTTAGGGACAGTCAATGCAGCTGGAAGAGTTAAGTATGTTTGCATTTCAGCTTTTATAAAGGAGGTGAAAGGTGATCAAGTAAATTGATGATGTAATTCCGCACTTGTGCTGGATCACACTTCCCTAAAATTATTAGCTTGTTTTATGCTATTAAATATTCATTTATTTTTATAACTGACATTAGAAGTGACTATAGGTATGAGCTTTAGCTGTGACTTGGTGCATCCACTTAAAAACATGTTTTCAGCCTTTCTAGAGAGGCATTTTAGCTTGGGTTTGCTTGAACAATGTATTGAAATGTTTTCTGCTGGGCAAGAACATGTAGTATGGCACAAGTAAAGTAAGTAGGTTGCCTCAGTCCAGATCATGTGAATGGATGTGTGCATGTATGACATACCACAACTTGGTGGTGGTTAATATTTTTGTGGTGATTTTCATAAATGTTTGCTCAGATCCAGAGTTCATTGGAGTATCTGTGATCTTGATACTGACTCCAGTGGTTTGATCATGTCCTGAATAAGCAAAAAACTAAAATATTTGCTGACCCTCTTGAAGAGAACACTTCCAAAATAATGGAGGGAAACATGCCACTGCTTACCTTGTCTGCACAATAGCTGTTCTGCAAATAAACAGAGGACTTGAAGTTTAAGTAGTCACAGTCTAGCATGGCTGATAAGCCTAAAATTCACTTTAATTTTTAAACACAAAATAACCTTTTCCATTGTGCTCTAATGTATGTATGTATGTATGTATGTAGATGAATCTGCATCATTTTTCTGTGATATAGCGCCAGGTTTTCATAACAAATATTCCAAGACAAGTAGTAGCCTTCATACCTACATAAAATTGTAACATTGGCTAAGATCATACATGAGAAACAGCAGCTTAGGCTTTGTCAGAAAGCTCCTCGGATCAAGGATACTGTTGTTCCAGTATTCAGAACAGTCGTATCAAATTACCACACTCAAGAGAAGAGTTAAGAGTGTTGAATAATTAAAAATGTTCTAATTATAGCATCTCAGGCATATTAGATACACAAGTGTTTACCTGGGTCAGTTCATGAAAAAAAAAAGCAACTAGCCAAGCATTATCATCAGTATAAAAGATAACAGGAATTACCACATGAACCCTGCATGCCCACCTGCTCTAGATTACTCTCTTTGTCTGTTCAGCAAAAACTGCTGCTGAAAGAAACTTTCATGTGCACAGTTACAAAATAAGTTGTCCCCAGAGAAAAATCTTTTCTTACTCTCAAATAATTGGAGGTTATCGTATCCCCTCTTAAAGGGTTGAAACTGGTATGCTTCTTTAGGGACCTTTTTTAGAAATTCATTATTATTACCACTTTGTTTATTTTTGTCATGGTTTTTTGCATCTTGCTGAATTGCTGACTCCATAATATGCTTCACAATGCATGCCCTGGGAACATTGTGATTCATATGAAAATAACATTTGTAATTTCATACTTCTTCCATTTCTTATGATTTTTCAATTTCATTGAATGGTACTTTGTTTTTTCTGAGAAAGCATCAATATATTTTCCATATTCTTGCATGAATTCAAGCAAACTATTTGTTTCAGTGCAGATACTCTAGACTTAATACAGAACAAGGGAAACCTTTGCATACTGTTGACACATTTTAATGATAGCAGTTTGGAAAAGATTCCAGGAATTCCATATTCAGTGCAACATTGGTGTATTTTTTTGTTTCTGGTTTCTTCTGGGGGGCTGGGGGTTGCTTTTTTCTATTAATCTTACATACAATCTTGGAATTTTTTTCATCTAAAGAATAAAAATCAAAATAAATCACCAGCAATATGTTTACTGGCCTGCTTCCAGCACTTTCTTGAAATTGCATCTTTCCAGAAACCCTCAGCTGAACTGTTGATCAGAGAAAACAGCAGCTACATAACAGCCCACAGTAAGTCTAAATACAGAATTGAGGCCTGGGGCGGTCAGTGAAAACCAGTGGTTCCAGTTAGAACTGTACGATGTGTAAGAGGTGTCGCTGTGATTATCTGAATTGATACCTGGTCAGGAGATCAGAGGTAATATTGTGTTCTTTCACAAAGTGCCATGGGATTTTAGAGTGATCACCAGTGATAGAGCTATAAAATGGGCATGTAACTGGAATGCGAATCAGTGTTTATCAAAAATGGTGAGCATTCCAAGAATTCCTTTATCTATCCTAGGTACTTTTCTATCTAAGGTAGGCTAAACCCGGTGCTTCTTAGCTTTTTTTGAACCATAACTTAGTCTGATATGGTTTATGGCTTTACAACCCATAAATACTACAGTATGTTTCGTCATCTTTCCTTCACTCCCTACATCATCTCCACAGTTATGGAGTGTCAGTATTTTGTTCCTGAGAGTAACATCAGAATGTTGGTGTCTGCATTTTATTTCACTACAGCCCATATAGACTGAACCAGTTTTACTTCACGACTTACTGAATAACACTTCTGGCACTGTAGTCTGAGGCACTTAACACTGGCAGGCTTTGACTGTTTCCTACTCCTTCACTGAAAGTGATTAAGATCCTTCAAAGCTAAAGGCTGTATAGACAGACATCAAAAAAATAGGTTCATAGCAAACAGCCATGGATGTAGAAATGCATTGACACTGACAGGGCATGTCTTTTCCTCAGGGCATAGTCAAGATATGGCTAACATTTGATTTCTCCTTGACATTAGTATTATAATCTCCAAGTAGTTTTTGTCTAAGTCTTTTCCCAAAGGTACTAGAGACATGTGACCATGATTTAAATAACCTCATGAATGAAGATGGAAGGGCTGGCTTCACATGTGCACGTTTTCCCTTTACAAGGTTTCATAGGACACTATAACTGGTGTTCATAACTGAACATTTGTTGCTTATCCTACATCTCTCATCTTTCCAAGACTCTTCTGATAATTTTTGGAACTAAAATAGGTGTTGCACCATCATTCATGTTCTTAACTGACAGCAGTCAGCTGAAATCAATGGAACCCATCACTTAAGACCTGCAACAGCTTTCCTTCAAGGTAGAAATAAAGTGAATGCAGCTAGCACATAATCTGCAGAATTAGTAATAACCAAAATATGTTGAAGGTCCACATTGAAGATGTTACTGTTAGAAGGGGGGGAAGAATGGGAGCTAAGAGTTAGTTGAGGAGCTGAAAATCATGATGAGCATTGAGGAGGTAACTGAGGTAGAGAAGAGGTGAAATAGAGGAAGAGAATAATTGTGCTTAAAGGAGCTTTCCACCTGTATGTCTCAAAGCTAACCACACAGGAGGGCAGCTTAATTATCTTGTTTTTCCAGACTGGGAAACAGAGGGATGGGGAGAGGAAGTGACTCCTGAAGCTGGCCACAGCCACAGAACTAGAAACCAAACTGCGGTTTACCTGACTTCACTATAACATCATCCCCATCAGAAGTAAGAAGGAAATCTTCAAAGAGAGAAAAAAAGAAAGAGATTGGGGAAACAGACTAGAGAAACACAAGAGGAAAGGCTGTAAAGAGACATGTAAAAACTATGAAGTAAGTGTGAAACCATATAAAGTATGAAAAACAGGAGCAATAGAAAAGGAAGGACATTGAAAGCAGAAAAGGTATAAAAAGGAAAATATGAGAGAAATAATTATATAGACAACTCTAAGATTAGAAAAAATATTTTTTACAATATCTTTTGTGTTATTTTCATCACAGAAAAGTGAAATGTCTTTAGCCTCTTTGAGCTATTTTAAACC
This sequence comes from Pandion haliaetus, assembly GCA_013401275.1. NCBI lineage: Eukaryota > Metazoa > Chordata > Aves > Accipitriformes > Pandionidae > Pandion > Pandion haliaetus. The sequence goes on from VYZV01033144.1 coordinate 8,182, forward strand.
TATATTGGTTTGGAGATGATTTTTAGGCTTAAGTGTTCTAACTGAATATATATCAGGATATGTGTTATATAACATGCAGACTAAAAAAAGAAACAGCACACAGTGGCAAATACTGATTTCAGTAAAATAGTATGTGGGAAGGACATATTTTTCAGGAAAGACAATACCACAAAGGAGCTTAATCCCAACAAATGCCAGTTAAAGATGTTACATCAATGCCATGTAGACAGGTACTCCCTACAAACTACATATTTTACATTCTTCTATATTGGTTAAGCAATTTGATACTGCTTTTTATATCTTATAAAACCAAAACTAATTAAACTATGAAAACTTATTATAAGTACATGCAATAAACATTGTATTATACATTTTAGTGCCTGTATATTTTTAGACATTTGGCAATTCCTTACCTATGTTCCTAATAATGTTTTTGTCTGTTCTAATATCTCACAAACCAACTGTGCTTTAACACTCAAATCTCAGATTTCCAGACTCCTCATCACCTACTAGAATGATGTAATTTCTCCTAGCTCTGTTGAATGACAAGATGAATGACTGCAAACTCATCATTACTCTTAGATTCATTGTTATTCAAGTCACTTCACTGCACTTTCTCTATAGGCACAAAACATTCAGGGATGGATTATCTTTTCAAAACGGCAAGAAAGCTATGAGTGCTAAGCACCATGACTAGCTCAGATGGAGTACTGAGAATAACATCATTTGGACAACTAATAGAGCTAAGCAAACGCAAGTATCATCCCAACAGTTTATTACAGTAATCCCACTATCTTGTTTTTAGGGAGCGTGAATCTGTTTGTAAGTGTAGGGGGACACCTGTGACAGGTTTGGAGGCAGTCACAGATGATGGGAAGCTCCTCTGTCAGCTGACAGATCAAGATGTCCTTGCATTGAGCAAGAGTACTAGGAGCAACTGCCCACACAACCTTTGTGTGTGTGTGTGTGTTAATTTGTGGTCAATATCGGGACTGGATTGCTTCGTTTTGAGAATAGCTGATGTTTATCTGTGCACATCACAAAAATACTCCCTGGGTTGTATGTGCTGCAAAAGCATAGAGAAAGACAGACTATTCCTGCCTTGTAGAACTTAACCTCTAAATATAAAAGGCAGATGAAAGTTAGGATGGGAAACGGACAGACAGTAGACTGGCCAGGATCAGAGCAGATTAGTGATACTATGAGAGTATGTCGTGGTTTAACCCCAGCCGGCAACTCAGCCCCACGCAGCTGCTTGCTCACTCCCCCCCGGTGGGACGGGGGAGAGAATCGAAAGGGTAAAAGTGAGAAAACTTGTGGGTTGAGATAAAGACAGTTTAATAGGTAAAGCAAAAGCCACGTGCAGAAGCAAAGCAAAATAAGGAATTCATTCACTACTTCCCATCAGCAGGCAGGTGTTCGGCCATCTCCAGGAAGGTAGGGCTCGGTTCCATCACAAGTAACAGTTACTTGGGAAGACAAACACCATCACTATAAATGTGTCCCCCCCCCTTCATTCTTCTTCCCCCCAGCTTTATATGCTGAGCATGATGTCATATGGTCTGGAATATCCCTTTGGTCAGTTGGGGTCAGCTGTCCCAGCTGTGTCCCCTCCCAATTCCTTGTGCCCCCCCAGCCTGCTCACTGGTGGAGTGGTGGTGAGGAGCAGAAAAGGCCTTGGCTCTGTGTAAGCACTGCTCAGCAGTTACGAAAACATCCCTGTGTTATCAGTACTGTTTTGAGCACAAATCCAAAACAGAGCCCTATACCAGCTACTATGAAGAAAATTAACTCTATCCCAGCCAAAAGCACCACAGAGTAGAATTAAGATTACCCGAATCCCAATCCAGTAGGCTGTCCCCTAAGACCTGGAATTGTACTGCCTAACAGCAGGCACCAAAATAAGCTTTGTCACAACAGATTCTCCTGCTAGCTTTTGGAGAGAAACAAGTATACTCAGAGGGAGATTCAACCCCCAATACACGCAGCACCCTTTCAAGGCAGCTATTGCTCTCTGTTGTGTAAAGTGGGAGCTATGTACCAAGTCTGCACTTGGGCATGCCAGTTAGATACCTCAAGTGTAGTATGTCCCTAAAACCTGACTATCCCTTACATAAACACACACAAAAGCACACAGAGTTACAAACTTGGAAGGTATGAATATGTAGATAATTAGCCAAGCAATAGTTTACCATATTCTTCTCTCATTGTTATGTATTTCTCACAGCTGGTACAAACTACAGGCTGGTGAAAGCTTCTAGCTCTTTCCTTTTGTTGGAGGGGTGATTCTCCCCAGAATACATGGTGGATTTGAGCTGGGTGGTTTCTTTCCTTCAGTCCTGCTACTTAGAAACTCCATTAAATCACAAATACATTTCATGCATCTTTATGCACTGGTAATAAAACGTTGTCTAATAAATTCTAATAGAGTAGTGCCACCAGCATAAAAGAGAAGGAATTACCCATAATACTAGGAAATCCTACCTCCCTGTATTGATTTCAGTTCAGCAATACTTCACAACACAAAGGCCTGCACACCCACAGGCCCAGCAGATGCCAGGCTAATAGATTCTGGGCTGAAATAGGAGGGTGCCCTCAAAAACCAGGGAGTGGTTTTGTTCCCTTTCTATTTCATCCCTTAGAAAAATGAAGTCTCTCTCACCCTGGAAGATTTACTGAGATCTAGAAGGAGGAATAGATGTTTTATGTGTGGTAAGGTGGTTTTCCAAAGAACGTGGTTCATTCATTCATGTCAACAGAAATCCAAGATAAAATTACAGTGTTAAATTATGCATAATTTAGATATATAGTGTGCTGTAAAATGTGTGCTAAAGTAAGGGGAACAAGTATTTTTTGTTCCCTGGGAAAGGAAGTTGCACATCAGTGTTTTTCCCAAAGATTCAGACGTGTTTTGTCTGACATGTCCACTGTATCTTTAGCTTTTTAAAATAAATAAAATTCTTGTCCTTATCAGTTATTTCTTAGTTGTATTATGGTACATAATGCAAATGCTACTAGCACACAATTAATTACATCTCTGCTTAATTACACTTTGTAATTTTTCTCTGCAAGTATTTTATGTGCAGAGCTGTACTGGCACATATGCTAATACATAACAAAGGACAATCACTACGTACATCCTTACGGCCACATTGCAAATGTCCCCTACGCTGTCTATATGGGTTTAGGTGCCCGCTGTAGTGTTTAAGCACCAGAGAGCAGTGAGTAATTCAAACTTGCTGCTACCTTGGGCTGCCCAACCCTAAGTTCCTATGCAGTCAATGGAGTGGAATAGTTGCAATACCTCTGACCAGTTGCTCCCTTACACTGAGGAGCCAGAGTCACGCCCTAAAATGTCACAGGTGCTACAGAGATACTCTTACTATGGTCCCTTGCTAACAATTGAATAGGAATTATTAATGTAATGCATTTTCATGGAAATATTTCTGTTAGTTTTGGATTAAAGAGCTCATTTTTTCCACTTGGTTTAGGCAAGGTGCCAGGGGGTATTTTACAAACAGAGGATGAGGGGTACACTATAAACTGGTTTTTATTGCATTATAATATGCAGCTTGGGTCACGGGACAAAAATTCAAAATAAAATGACATTTGTTGTCTTAAACAAGATAGTTTTAAAGGGAGATCAAAAGGACAAAGGCCACGTCCATTAGCAAGCAGCGTGGTGCAAAAGGGGCACTTCCACAGAGCAAAGGAGTTGGTATCAAGGTCCTGGCAACCACATTACATGTATTACAGGGAGGAGGTTATTTTGGACTAGCTCTAGTCCGGTCCCAGACGGAATGCCCATCAGCAGTGGAAGTGCCTGAGGCGCACTCCTGCAGTGCATCTCAGTGTCCCGTCCTACACAAATCCAGTTTGCCTGTTCCAAGACCACTCAACAACGCAAATCAAAGCAGAGTAACTCAGGACAATCGAGAGCTTAGTTTCAGAGGCGTGCCTCTGATCTGAACCATAGCACTAATGACCAAAAGACTGTCTTTGATACTTTCTAGGCATGATCCAAACAGCTATTAAAATCAATACAAAGACTTGGTTGACTTCAGCAATGGAGCTTCCTTTCCACAAAATGTGTAGGGAAGAAGTACGATCACTGGCCAAGAAAAGATAAAGGGAACAAGAGAGGGAGAATAGGAGTGACTGCATGTGCATTTTGTCACCCACCACTGACACCTTTCCTGCAACCGATGATTTTTAAAACTGTGTGATTTCAGGGCATGACTGAATGCAGGTGTTGAAGGCAGGGAATAATCATTCTTGGCTTCCCTGTGCACTACGAAGTATTGACTGGCTGCAGACCACAGTATTAACGATACCTTAACTATGACTCAGCCACTCTTCCAACAGAAGGGTTTTGGAATACGTATTAAGAAGTAATACAGTACATAGATATTCAAAGGGCTGCAGAAGTTGCGCTAGGATTTCTTGAAGACCCCTGAATCAATATGTGTACAGGGTCATGCTAAGACTCTTCCAACATTTTCACGGTCTCATGAAAAGGCTAATCATAGCTAGAGGTACATTTTTTCCCTGTCATGAAATAGCCAAACTGGTTTGTGTCTTAGTTTGGCTGTTCTGTTGGCTCAGTATTACCAGCTTTCCTTCCCACTCGCCCTCTCCCCCATTTAGCAGAATCCAACATTTCATTGTGTAAAGGAATGTATTTTGGTACTTTAATCAGAACAAACTGCATCTGGATTGCTCCTTTATTGGTATCAGTTTCTCAGACTCTGTGGAATATGCAAAAATCAGCTCGTACTGAAATGTGAGGCAAATGAAACTAAATCCTAGAGGGAGATGGACTAAACACTGGCTAAACGTCCAAGATGTCAAAAATTGCAGAAAACTGAGCACAGAGAACAACAAAGAAGATTTTAAAGTGCACCTGCTTTGCAAATAAGAGCGCAATGGCTGCACGGTGTGAACATTGAGGTCGAAGATTTCCAGCCGAGTGATAAAAACTGGAATTTCCAAACTTGGAAACTACCTTCAGTCAAGCAATTATGAGGAGGAGGGGAGGGGTCAAAACAATTTGTGTCGTCCCTGATTGGTCACGGCCTGATCAGACAAAACCAGGTACTGAACTGCTAATTTCTATATTATGCTTTGGTTCCATTACATCACTTACATCATGAGTTTCAATCATGCTGCGTTTACGCAAAGCTCCCATTTAAGTCAATGATTTAACAGTGAAAGATAGTTATTAAGGCATCATTATTATTATTTGAATAATATGGAAACTCTCTTCTGGTATCTCCCCGTGTTGTTTGGCATCTATAAAACCCTTCACGCATGGAGTGGTGCACGACTATTAAAAAAAAAACCCTAACAATCCCAGTGGCTCATCATCCCTTCCGCCAGTGACAATTCTTCTTAAACTCAGTATATTTAATGTTTTCTCAGCTTGTACTTGTCCCTTGAGGAAAGCTCGTGTGCTGCTTTCACCACTAAAAACAACTGTGTGTACAAATCCAGCGGCAGATGTCAGGAACTTATCTCCTTACCATGGCAGAACACGCCTCATCTATTCACCAGATCGGGGATTAGCTGGGGGGGAGGAGGAGCGGACATGAAGCTACGATGTTTGTCTCCCTGCCTCGCTTTAGAGAGTCGGCTGAAACAAAGGCGGAGCAGCAGGCACTCGGCCACCATTAGGCTCCCGAGTTAACGCGCTGCCGGGATGAGCGGGACGGAGCCCCCAAACCGGGCTGACCTAGGCAGAGGGCCCGTCCCCCGCTCGGGACGGCAGCTGCGGCCCGGAGCGGGCCCCGGGCGGGTCTCGGGGGTCGGTTCCGCGGGGGAAAGCCGGCCGCCTGCCTGCCTGCCCGCCCGCCCCCGGTGCCCAGCGCCTC
>VYZV01033147.1:252-29454 GCA_013401275.1 Pandion haliaetus
GGAAATGTCACTTAATTCTGCATTACCCTGTTGCCTTCTAGGGAGGCAATTAAAGAGATACTTCAGCAATGTTGGCAGAAGAAAAAAAATGCAAAGCCTGTAGCATTTGAGTCTGAAATGAAATGATAGGCAATCTTATTTGTCATCCTGAACAGAACTTATAGGAAACAGTAATACTTTACACATTCTTATACTGTTTATCAAAGAACACAGTTTAAAACCTTCTGGAGATCTAGATAACAATTACATTATTATCTTTGACAATTGTTAGACATTGTTTTTAATTACAGGTAAAGATGGGGAGTGCTAAATTTATCTTCTTTAAGGTTAAAGGTAGCCTAAATAAAGTTTGGCTATATTATACTGTGGCTTTTCCATTTCTGCAGAATTTTATCAGAATTGCCTGGATTGCAACATCAAAAATAGTATGAAAAGCAGAAGTTTCAGAATGCACACTTTGCTCTTGTTTAAGGGGATAGGGAGAAGAGATAAATAGCAGTTCTTTCCAGTAAATACCAATCAGATTGAAGAGTTAGGGCACAAAATTAACAGAAGGATATTTTTCTCAATTTTAGATGAAACTTCTATATTTGGCAAAGTAAAAATGCAAAAAGGAACAGTTAGGATATAACCCAGTTGTAAATTTCTCCTACAAAATACAGTATGTTTTTTCACCTGTACTCTTTTTTAGACAAGATGTAGGATTTATTTGTTAGGGACGTACATTAGTGTATGTTCCTTAGTGTGGAGATGGTCTGTCTACTGTAAAATTTCAGGATATTTCCCAATATTTTCAGAGGACAGCATGAGTCTATAAGAAGCCTAATAAATACAAAATAGGGTGCTTTATGTCTTTAGACCTCAAATGAATGAACGTATTGTCCTTGTATTGTATTTTTGTCTCTATTACAAATGGAGCCATTATATCAATTTCTATGCCATCCCATCCTGGAAATATTATTGTTAAAATATAGAAAAGAAAGAAATGGAAAAAACAGGAAAAATAAACAAAAGGCACATGTCAATTCTAATGGCAGAAGACTCAGTTGTGTCTATTTCTGTAGCATATTTTCACTGAATAAAGAACAGCTTTAACAAAAATCCTTCACTGGTAAATTCTACAGATACTGCTTTTCATCTCTCAAACTTCTTTGCATTTATTCAGATGTCATTATTTTTATAGGAACACTCACTGTGCATTCAGGTTTAGCATTGTGTTTCTTTAATAATTTCTGAAAAAGTAATAGTTTGGAGAGGTTCTACACACATTGCATGCAAAAGATGGAAAACATTTTGTTCTTCGATGGACAATGTACTACTAATAGGCATGAGTTGTTATTCATGTCCTAGGCAGAGAGACAAAACTGGTTTCCACTGTAATGTCTTACTAATTGGAGACCACATGTGAAACCACTGAGACCAACCAGAGCAGGCATTGGATCAATCCTCCAAAGAATAACCTTTTCGCTGCTAAGTAACAACTAGCAAGGTCAGGTTGCTTAATTAATTCAGGTAAAGTGTTTGTGTATAATAAGCCCTAAAGATTATAAAATATAGAGTATTTTGCACTATCCTCTCTGCAAATTGCTAGTGTTTAATGAAGTTACATTTTTTCCATTTATTTTTAGGTGGCATTTTATCCTGGTTAAATGTAGATTCAGTTATAGTTTGACAAAATAAGTGGTTTTTTTCACAGTAGTTTTGCTAGGAACAGAGCCATTACCTGCTGGGTTATTAGGGAACTCTACACAGTGACAGCAACACATCTACCTTCATAGAAAGGTTTTTGGTTTTTTCTTGACAAATTTTCTGTTTCAGTGTGTGTGGGCAGCAGGAAATAACTATCAACACGATTAGTAGATTAACTAAAAAAGTAAATTTTGTGATTGTTTCTGATTTGAAAAGTAACTTCAAAATACACATTCAATGCCCATATTTTGTCTGTCTACAATTTCTGAGGAAAATTAATCTGCATTATAAGCTGGGAATACAGACTTCTTTTTTGGTATCTGAGTTTTGTTTGCTTAAAACTTCCCGTTTTTAGAAAACCAAACCAAAATGCTTTCAAGGTGCCAAATAAATGTTCATAGAAACAAATTACAATACCAAAACAAAAATTGTTAATATGTATGTCATTATATAATCCACACATGACATTATTGAGAGGAACTACAATTTTCATTTCTGGCAGCGGCATGTATCTCTTATGACTTACTGTTGAGGCAAGCAGGAGCTCTAATTTAGTCACTTCAGTTAAAAGTGTGGAAAACATAAAATGAATCTGGCTTGAATATATTTGTGAAATATCATTCTGATGGTTGAAATAGAAAGAACTATGGAAAAGAGAACTGAATGGGAAGGGAAAGATAAAGAAAAATTTAATTTCCCTTCCATATGAAATTCCAAATTTTTTCATGGCAAAATGGAATATTGAATATACACATTTTTAGGGTACCAGAGCAGATTGCACGTAGGGATTTTATTCTCCGTCCTCAGAAATGTGGGATGTGAAATTTAAGCTTTGGGCTACTACCATCTTATGACTTCCACTGTGAAGTGATTAGCTGTTCTGAAAGACTTATATTTACTTCTTTTCAGGAATTTCCACTCCACTGAAATATAAACTTTGGATTTGCCTTTCTTAAATGTGCAGTTCCATTTCCTGAATTCGTGTTATCAGAATATGATGTCTTTTAATGCTTTTCAGAATCAATGATTACTTTTCAGTTACAAATGAAGTAGATTGGCTATTAAAACAATTCTGTTCACTGTTGGAATTGTAATCTTAGACATAGATAAATATTTTTAAGACCATACTCTGAAACAGATTCAATGCTGGGTTCTGTTTTCCTGTGAAGTACATACTCTTCTGACATTAAAAAACAGGAGACAATTCCAGACATTCTAAGCAGAACAGCAAGAGATTTATCCATTTTATTACTGTGTGACCCAATGTAGCATGCAAAAAATATTAGTGAAGTAGATTATCTAAATTCAAAATACAAAGAAATCATTAGTTACACCTTTTAAAGCATTTATGTTCTATTTTTTATAGAATTTAAATAGCTTCATTTTTCTTAATCTTACTCAAGTTTTTTTGTGGAGACATATTGCATCTCATAAAGGTGAACAACACTGGTTAAAAGCATGGTTCAATGTAGCCAGTGGTACAAAATTTCTGCATTTTTACCATGTTGCTCACTAACAACCATAGGAATGNCCATGTTGCTAACTAACAACAATAGGAATTGAAAGCAAGAGGAAAAAAAAAAAAAAGAACTAGAAAGAACCTAAAGCAAAAAACCAAAACCATCACCACCACAACAACAGAAACAACAAAAACATGACATAGCAGAAGTTGATAGTAAGTGCACGAAGTCCTGTATACTTTGGTGATATTGCTACTGGACATCGATGAACAATGACGAGCAAAGACAAATAACTAGTTAAATGCAAATGATAAAGTAGGAGTCAAAGAGAAGAGAAGTGGGGAAAGGAATACTGAAAGGAATGGGGAAAGTTTACTTTTTGGGGCAGCACTGTTAAGGTAAACGGACATCACAAAGAAGCTATATCATCACTTACCTGATTCGAGAAATCATCTCTCAGCATTTCTGAGTCAGACTAAAGAGGCTTCTGTCACAGGGAAAAGCTGTCCAGTTTACATCTTTTAAAGTCAGATCAGAGCTGAAGTGGTTTATTGAGAACACATGACTAATAATCAATAAACTATATATTCAGGTTCAATATCAGCAATGCAACAGATAAGCCACATTGACAAATTGTTAATGTCACTAAACACCAACAAACTTCCAAACACCCTCTCTTCACTGATCCCAGGAAGTTCTGTCTTTCTCAGACACACTCCTCCTCCCCTCCGGGTAATGAGGACCCATCCCCAGCCATAGGGGATCTTTTCTATATCCTTTCAGGATGACACACTGTTTCAAAAGTGTCCTTTTAATTCCTTGTTACTGTTTGATGGTCATCATCTTCAGTTTTATCAGTTTTGAAGAAATGCATTGTCAGACAATTTTGAGTGTCCCATTCTTACACACTGTTTACGCTCCCATTCTATGTTACCAGCTGTTGTTATCCAGGTCATTTTGCCAAGGCTGTGCCATGTGAGCACCCCTGCAGCTTCAATGAACACATTTGGGTTACATACTCCAAAGTACAGTATTTGAAATCCTGTGTGAAGTTGTCAGATAATACTAAATGGGATGCAGTTCCACTGTTGTATTTACAATGGATTACCAAATTTGCCACAAACTTCTCCCCTTAGAGACAAAGAAATATCTTCCCTGTCAGTTCTCTCCAATTTAGAATACATAATAAAAAGAGAAATATTATTTCTGATTTAGACAGAGACAAGTCAACAGAGCTATAAATACTTTAAAATGTACACCTGCAAATATAATCCACAATTTAACCAATATTAAGTAACTTATTACTCAATACTCTGAATAGAATAAGATGTTTTGAGTAAAGGTGGAAGAATCTGGACATGAAGAATAAAAAGGGTAGGGGACACATTTATTTTCAAGTGTTGTCACTGGCACATTCAAATTAATAGCGGTGACACAATATTAATTTTAAATTGAGGGGAAAGTGAATTATCTGTTAATACATGGTTTGAAGGAATAGAAGACAGCTGAAGCATCTGGCATTTCTCCTGCACTACTGACTTTATATTTCAGCAATAACTGATATTTTGTGATTTCTTTTCAAGGCTTGAAAACAGAAATGTTATTTTTGACCTTCACCTAAATCCATGCAGAACAAACTGTAGTACTTGCTGCTTATCTTTTGTTTTTTAGCTGTTCATGGCAGCATTTTTCAGAATTTCAGAATACTAAAAAAATGTATATTAAACCCTGTATTTAAAGAATATAGTTTAGCAGTAATATTCCCTAAAGAAATAGTAATCATTTGGGGAAAAATGTAAGCAAGATGATCATGCTTACTTAATATGCTGAAGACCATCGTACAGGTGGTTAACCTTTCTTTGCTTCCTCCCACCATTTTTATACTTAACTGAGTTTAATAATGACAGAAAACTGTATGAGTTTTAGCTATTCAGGAGCAGTTCTTATTCTAACAATTCCTTCTGTACTGTATTCAATTGTAGTGGGAGAACATTAAACCTGAATACACTAAAGTACTATAGAGTATTTTATTATGGTCTACATGCAAGCAGTGTCTTTAGCTGCAGAATATAATTCCCCTTATGACTTAGACAGCATGCTAAGAAAATAGTTCTGGGATGAGCAAAAATTTTGAGAACCCTCATTTAGTAGAGGAACACTGTACCACAGAATATGGTACGTTATCCATTAAACCAGCTCCTTCCCATGGATGAGATTACACATAATTTAAAACTTCACTGCTATTTATCTTTTCTAAATCCCCTCAGATAAATTTTATGCTGTGATAAAACACTGATTGGATAATACAGATTAGCCCAGTTTGCAAACTTCTGCACTTTGAAATTAAGTGCCACAAATGCTTACTGTTCAAATTTAACAGTACTTTCTAACAGAAAAGGAAAGAAATCATCCTAACTGCTTTTGCAACAAACTTAAAGAAATATTTGACATCATCTGTTCAGGAAACTGAGCCTAATATCTAACACACACATACATATATGTGTGTGTGTGTGTGTGTGTATATATATATATATAAATGTCTGGATTAGTTTATGGCTACAGTTCAGTATTACCAGGTTTCACAGTATTATATCAATTGTCTCAATACTTCTATAGTCATCTTTTCAGTGATTTACTTCCCACAGACAAGACTATGTTTTAAAGTACAATTCTAATCTTATGTTCGTGAAAAAATATTTAAGACATGAGCAAAGTGAAACCTCAAATATCAAAACCAAGAAACCAAGGATGTTCATGAAATAAAGTAAATCCAAATTTCTTTCAAATAATTAGACTTTGTAAAGATGTGTGAGGACTGGGAAAGGGTTATAAAGTCCAATAAAATGCCATATATATCTTTATGTTAAGAAAACTGAAATTGAGTGCAACGTTCTCATTGTATTCAACAGTTTTTATGTATATTACTTATTTTAATTAGATACTCAATGCAAACTGTCAAGGCTGGTGGCTCTGACATATCCCCTTTCTCTTCTTGACTCTGGTATTTTCTTACATATCATATGCAACAGAGCTCACATGGCAAATGAAAAGTAAGCATGAGGGAACTTCAGTTTATACTTTAGCAAGTCCAAAGTTAAAGTCAGGGCACAGCATGGCCGGCAGCTCCCTGGGGCTGTGGCACTGGGAGTGTCAGGGTGTCCCCATGGCTCCATCAGGGCAGGGCCTGGCAGCCAGGGCTTGACCCACCACCTCAGCCAGGAGCCGGGCAGCTGGGGGGGACTGCAGGGCAGCCCCAGCCCCAGGCATCAGGCACCTTCCTGGCGATGGAGGAAGGCCAAGGCCGGGCTGAGACATGGACCCAGCTCAGGGGGGCTCTTCTCCGGGCAGGGCAGGGCAGGGCTGTGCAGAACTGGAGTCTGGCCCTGCTGCGGCATGGCTGGGGCACAGGCTGACAGCCCCAGGGACTGAAATGAGATCCTGGGGGGACCCCCAGGGCAGTGGGTCTGCACAGGGGCAGCCAGGCCTGGTGGTGCCCTCAGAGCCCTGGTATAAAGTGCAGAGTAACACAAAAGTGGCTGATGTGAAACTCTGTCCTGGTTTCAGCTGGGATAGAGTTAATTTTCTTCCTAGTAGCTGGTATAGTGCTATGTTTTGGGTTCAGTATGAGAAGAATGTTGATAACACACTGATGTTTTCAGTTGTTGCTAAGTAATGTCTAGTCTAAAGTCAAGGCTTTTTCAGCTTCTCATGCCCAGCCAGCAAGAAGGCTGGAGGGGCAGAAGTTGGGAAGGGACACAGCCAGGGCAGCTGACCCAAAGTGGCCAAAGGAGTATTCCATACCATGTGACATTTATGAACTTGGAGGGGATCACTGCTTGGGGACTAATGGGCCCGTCAGTCGGCAGGTGGTGAGCAATTGCATTGTGCATCACTTGTATATTCCAATCCTTTTATTATTACTTTTGTCATTTCATTAGTGTTATCATTATCATTATTAGTTTCTTCTTTTCTGTTCTATTAAACCGTTCTTATCTCAACCCACAAGTTTTACTTCTTTTCCTGATATTCTCTCCCATCCCACTTGGTATGGGGGGGAAGTGATTGTGCAGCTGAATGGTGCTTAGTTGCTGGCTGGGGTTAAACCACGACAAACTCACTGAGCAAAAATGAGAAGTCACTTTCCCGCACCCACTTCTATTACAGAGTGCCAGAACTTTCTTTAACTTGCACAGAGAAATCACTTGCAAACATGTACTTTTCCCCCTGCTTTGGGGCCTGATCCCCAAGTTACCTGCACTTTATAAATGATATACTGTTGCATAAAATGGGACTCAATTGCTGTTGTTAAAATCTAGTTAAAGTTTTAATTTTCTTTTGAGTAGATATGCTTATGATTAAGTAGTGACTAAAAGTGCTGCTTTGTAACAGCCAAAATATTTTCCAAAAAGTGCATTGGTATTATCTACATTGCTGTAAAAAAAATGCCCCTCCATCCCTTTCTCTCTCTTCTTCTCTCTGGTAGAGAAGCCTTGTAGACAAGGGTGCAATATCACTTACTCATACACACACTGATTTTCTATAGCCATCTTGTAGGTTAAGTACCTGCCTGACATGTGGGAGGACAGCTAGAGTGCCCTATGAAGACTTAGCAGTGAGTTTAACATACTGAGTTTTGAAAGCAGTTTTGGTAGAAACAAAAGTTACTCAGACACTCTAACTTAACTCTGCCTTAAAAATCTGAATATAGACAAGGTACAGCTCCTCTAACAAATTAGTAGAGATTCCCCACGTTCAGCAAGCTATTCCATTTCTCCATTACTTCTTAAAATATTATTCCATATATTTGCACATCAGAGACATTTCGTAAAAAAATCCAACCAAATAAACCTCTGTCAGATAGCATTTTTGAAGCTGGCTATCCTGTGTCATACTGAACCATATACCTTGCCATGCCATGATATGTAATGCAAGTTATGGCATGTCCTGGGTAATATCTGAAGTCTGTAATAATGCTTATTTATGCTGTATGATACCATTGTTTCATCTGCCTTTTTTTTTTTTTTTTTAAGAACTTCAGAAAACATTAGAAGTATTAGCTTGGGATAAGTGAACTCTATGAGTTCAAGAAGGAAAGAAAATCTTCACAAAGCAGCAGGAAGATTTCAAGCACTAATTCATGGGAGAAAAAACTGTCTGAAAAAATGAAAGAAGTAATGATGAAATTCAGTTCATATTTCAGCAATATGCAGCTGATAAAATCTACAAAAGTTCATGTACTTCAGAGTGGTATTCTTTGAAACTAAATCTGAAATATGGTTTAGACATTCTGGAACTCTTTTGAGCACAGATTCTGATGTAATTTTTCAAACTGAATATTACCTTACTTCTTGCATAGTCCCATGAAAGTCCTAGGATAACTCAAATGCAATTCACTGCTAGTAGAAGCGCTGAGATGAAGCCTCTAAGAGCTGAAGGGCCATCAATATTTAATGTACTCTTCTTTAAGCACTCAAGTTTCCACTGCAAAACACCTTTTAATTGTCCTACCATGCTTTTATTTTCAGTAAGGTTTATGAAATGCAATACTTGTATATATTTCTGAGTATGGCAAAGTAGGGAAAAAAGCTTTAAAAATGTACAAGTGTAGAAAGTAAAAATGATCAAACCACAAAATTTCCCTCTGAAAGTTTTTTGAGGTAATATGACTCAAAATGTCTTTGATCTTAAAATATTAACAAATACTCTTCTGACTGACATGCAAGCAAAAATAAAACAAAATATGTCCTCTTCTAAATAAGTTTTATCTTGTCTTTTGACCTGGGGCATTCATCAGTCTTTCAAACACTCTGTAATAGAATATGGCTTTTCCCATGTGCTGAAGTTTGATTTTTGTGTAAGAAAATAGTCATTCTGAAAGTATCTTCCCTAATAAGATAGCTGTGGTGGGTTGACCTTGGCTGGCTGCCAGACACCCACACAGCTGCTCTCATTTCCCTTTTTCAACAGGACAGAGGTAGAAGATAAGATGAAAAATACTCATGGGACAAGACAAAAACAGGGAGATCACTTACCAGTTACCATCACGGGTAAAACAGCTTCAACTTAGGGAAAAATTTATTCCCAAATCAAATAGAGTAGGATGGTGAAGGAAAAAAAAAAAAACAAACCAAAACAGAACAGCAAACAAAACCCCTAAAAAACCTTCCACCCACCACTTCTCTGAGAGTCAACTTCACTCCTTCATTCCCAGCTCCTCTATCTCCTCCTTCCCACCAAGCAGCACAGGAGGGATGGGGAATCGGGGGTTGCAATCAGTCCACAACAGCTCTTCTCTGCCGCTTCTTCCTCCTCACACTTTTCCCCTGCTCCAGCATGGGTCCTCCCCATGGGCTACAGTCTTTCAGAAAATATCCATCTGCTCCACTGTGGTCTTTCTCCTAATGGCAGCAAGGGTATCTCTGCTCCCCAAGGTACCACCATCATTGCTGGGGGGCGAGCAGTGCCCTGCGGTGGGTGGGTTGGAGCTAGCTGAGACTGGCTGTGTCTGGCACAGGGCAGCCCCGGCCTCTCCTCACAGAGGCCACCCCTGCAGCCCCCTTGCTACCAAAACCTCACCACCTACATCCAATACCATAACTTAACAAATGAAGTTTTGTTCTTGGAAGAACTAGTAACTTGATAGTTATGTCATGTTAATATTTGGAACAGATACAATTTTATGATTTTAATTCCCTCTGCTCTGCTTATCTGAAATCAATGCCCTAAAAGTCTACTAAAGGATTTGGTCTGAATAAGAGAAAAGGCAAAATATTTGCCTAAATTATTTAATTTAATCTAGTTCTAAATACAAATTATTTGTTCAGGTCATCAAAATATGTTTGGATTATTGAAGATATCACTTATTTCCTCAAGGTTTTATTTCTGTGTTTATTTTTGTAACAAATACTTTGTAGCAGCTAAACAAAAGAAATTAACAGCAATCAGGTCTAGGAGTCAGGAACACATTTGTCCATTTCTAGCCCCTATTGGATTTTAAATGGAAGTTAATTTTTGTTTATTAAATCAGACAAAAAAACCCCGAAACAAAACCCACAACTAAATTAGTGAAGAATACCAGGAAGATTATAGTACGGCAAATTTAATTTATTATTTTCTGTCCTCAGTATTGACAATAAGGACCAAATTTGGTCCATGACTGGAACTTAAAACTCAGATTATTTCTATGACATTTATCCATATTCCTTTTCTTTTATTCAGGTTGTAAAAAGAATCCAAAAGAACTAGAATATTTTCCATTTTTAGTGAATAATAAAGTACATTATCCCTTTGGTTCATCTGTGAAAATCAAGCTTGAATAGAATATCGAAAAATAATAAGAAGAGAAGGCAATTTGTTTCCAATGAAGACTATTTCTCTCCCAGATTTTTCTTAAGGAGCAGCAACAGCTCAATGAGGAGTTATGGAAGGAAGTGTAATCTCTCATTTTAATCATTCTGAACCTGCTAATAGTTAGCCAAATACAGACTCCAATTTTTTCCTCACCAGTAATGTAGTTTTAATATCGATACAACTAGCAGTAAGTTCCACTTTTTTTTTAATGTTATTTATATATCCTGTATACTTGCTGTATTCAGGGAGCCCAGATGGTTATTTAGGCCATTTGATGGTGTTTTATCTTGACATGTCATGGGAATTTAAATTGTGTTTTTCTAGTGTTCCTTTATGACCCTTTTTATTGTACTTGTAGATACCAAGTATTTGCAAAAAACAGCATGTAATTTTAAAGATCATGAAAACTTATGAGTTTTCATTCAAGTTCATTCCAAAATAGCTAGAATTTAGACTTTCAATTACAACTTAAAATACTCTATCTTGTGGGGTTTGGGTTTTTTTCCAATGCAGAATATGTAATATAGTATAGCAAACTTGACAGACTTTTTAAATCTGGTATGATTTAAACATAGATCTCACAAGAACTCACATATATCAACAATCCTACTATAGTCAAGTAGAATGTTTTTCTGTGTCAAGTTACATACATTTGAAGTAAGCTAGATTGAACCCTGAGCTTTGAAACTACAGTAATTATGTTTTCATCTCAACAGTTTCAACGACATAGATAATATTAATCTAGAACCCTGCTTTACTTATCTCAATGGAGATAAATGGACATCTCCAAAAGGTGATTCACCCCATGCATCACAGACATCGATTTTAAGAGGCCACACCATGCCTGTTTATTGTCATTAAAGGGATAGGAAGCTTGCTCATTCCATTTAGTCTACAAGTCTAAGTTTTAGAAACTTATGTCTGGCAAGGTAGATCCTGCTCTAAGTGGTTTTATATGGAAGTAATATTTTTTTAACTTCAAGGAGCCACTTCTGCCTCTATAGCATCAAGTAAGTTTGAGAGCAAACCACTTCAAAATACATAAAGCAATATTCCCCAATGCATAGTGTATTGTGGGTGTTCCTTTCTATATATGCAATCAAATGAAAGCAGAGAATGAAATCAGAAGCAATTACTATTTGAACTGGAAAGTAATATTTGCATTAAACTTAAATAGAAATATGTAATTTCTAGGTTCTAAGTTGTCCTGAAAAGATTGCTAAAATTACACAAATAGTAACAGAAAAATAAAGTAGGCATGCATTCTGTTATCAGTTCCTGTCAGGTTTAAAACTCTCTCCTTTGAGATTTCATAAATAGAGCACTTCATCAAGATATTACATTTTAACACTTTCAATAATTGATTAGTTAGCTACTAAAAAAAGGTGGTTAACCACCAAAAAACATGGTTATAATTTTTGCATCTCTGATAACCAAATTTATTATCTCATTTACATATGAAGATGTTTGTTTGAAATCATTGACAAATAAATTGTTTCACAAAGTGTCCTGGTTTTGGCTCGGATAGAGTTAATTTTCTTCCTAGTAGCTGGTATAGTGCTATGTTTTGGGTTCAGTATGATAAGAATGGTGATAACACACTGATGTTTTCAGTTGCTGCTAGGTTATGTTTAGTCTAAAGTCAAGGCTTTTTCAGCTTCTCATGCCCAGCCAGCAAGAAGGCTGGAGGGGCAGAAGAAGTTGGGAGGGGACACAGCCAAGATAGCTGACCCAAAGTGGCCAAAGGGGTATTCCATACCATGTGATGTCATGCCCAGTATAGAAACTGGGGGGGAAATGGTATGGGGGGGATTGCTGCTCGGGAACTGACTGGGTGTTGGTTGGCAAGTGGTGAGCAACTGCATTGTGCATCACTTGATTTGTATATGCCAATTCTGTAGTTATTAGTGTTGTCATTTTATTTTTGCTATTATTATCATTATTAGTTTCTTCTTTTCTGTTTTATTAAACTTTTCTTATCTCAACCCACGAGTTTTACCTTTTTCCTTCCAATTCTCTCCCCCATCCCACTTGGTATGGGGGGGAAGTGATTGTGCAGCTGAATGGTGCTTAGTTGCTGGCTGGGGTTAAACCACGACACAAGGACAGCTGTCAGAATACTCCTTCTTGAAGTGATGCCTGCATTCTGGTGTCAAAGTAATGTCCTGCATTCAGAGCAAAAATCTGATTATCGTGTTAGCTAGGAAAAATATAGGATGTTTTCCACAGAATTTTATATAGCTTTCTGTTACTGAGTTTTTGCAAATATTTAGTGAATTTAGTAATTTAGAGAATTAGTTGATCCATAACTGTTTTTTAAAAAAAAGATTGCCAGAATGTTTCCCCTCTTACAGATTACTCAGCAAAAATCTTAATCAGAGAATGATGCAAATTCAAGATGCTGTTATCACTGAATTCTCATACAGTGAGTACTTTTAAAGAATTAACTGTTATCTTGCTAATATGATTTACAACCAAATGGTTTGGTTTTTTTCATTGTAAGTTGAAAAATTCTACTTATCTTCAGATAATTCCATGAAGAACTGATTTCTTAAAAATAACCAGTTGCTATTTTTTTCAGAAAAATAAAACAAACAAAAAAAATTCTGAAGTGCAAAGCTCCACATAATCAGGCCAAAAAAAGAACGCTATTTCTCCATCCTGTTCCTTCAAAGAGTATATAGCCAGATAATGAAGACAGTAAAACATGTCATAATACTTAAGACCTGATACAACAGTGTAGGGAGTTTGAAAGGTGAAAAAATACTTTTGCTTTCCCTTCAATTCAAGCAGCAGTATTGGTTGAGACACATTTTCTATGACACGGGCATTTGCTGCCAAGTTGGAATATTAATAGGAATCTGAAAAAAGAGAAGGGAAAAAGTGATTCACATCATTAGCATGTTCGTGGTGAGTAGGAGTAAAAGGACCAAATTTTATAGGCGCTATAGTACTACAGTCATAGAATACTACAGCTACAGGAGTGGAAGTTGCTTATATGTTTCCCTAGAACTCACACATCCTGCACACAAAGATAGATTGTTGCACCATAGCACTTTTCACAACAGATTGTCATTTTCACCAAACCATAAGACAGAATTTCCACTTCACCTTCATTTTTATCTCCATTATATTCATTAGTTTTTTTATATAGTCTTGTTACATTCTCATGTCACATTCACCTGTTTTTTTACTTATCTCTTAAAAAATCAAAACCCTTTGCTATACAAAAATAACAAAAATGCTAAAATGTGTAACTACAGGTGTTAGATATTACATGCATTTGCTATTACATCTTTACATAAAAGACCTAGAAAACTTCAATTAATCAAACTGAGATTTTAATGCTTTTATTATATTTAAATTCAGTGACCTCCAATTTTCCAGTTTTACAAGTTTAAACTTTTCTTTCTACTAATACATCTTCAGTCATGCAAGGTTATCCTGACACTTTGTTCTCCGAGTCCCTGATCCTTCAAAGGATATTTGTGTTTCCTTGTACTCTGTGTTTTTCCTTGCAAGATCTGGACTAAAATCAGTTATGAAGAGTCGTAAAGGGATTTTGAGATCAGTAAATAAAGCTTTATCAAACAAAGGTTTAATAAAATAGATTGAAGTATGGAATTTGACATCTTCTGCTCTGTTTCCCACTGCAGGCTGTTCAGTAGATCACAGTGTTGTCAGAGCCTTAGACTATGGAAACACAGATGTTAACCTACCTGAATAACAGAGAATCTTTCCATTGACCTTTATGAACTTTGGATCACTCTTGTACTTCCTGTTTCCATGATCTTTCTTTATCATATAGATAATAGCAATTGCTAACACTTTAAAGCATTTTCACTGCCTTAAATTGCTGCCACTGAATAAAGCAAACTATCATAATATTTCTTCTCCAATTCCCTTCCCTAGTTTCCTTCTTCCCAACTAGAATAGCTTTTGTTTTTTCTTTATTTTCATTATTACTCTCACTATGACATATCTCTTCCATATACCCTTCATTTCTTGCCAAATTCTGACATTCTGTTAGCATTATATAAGCTAATTATCTTCTTCCAATTTCAGTAATGGTCTTGAACTCTGCCTATTGGCAGAAACCATATACAAATATCATTTATTTTGCAATACCTTTTTTTTCTTTTGAGCAGTATAAAGAGTGATTCTTTCAAAAAAATTCACAAGAGTGGAGATGTAGCATATTTCATGAGCTACCGGTCTGCTTTGCAGGGTAAGTGCTGATGCAGAGAACTTGATATAGCTGGGGTTTTGAACATTCAATTGAAATTCTGGAAGGAAGATTGGTGGCCAATTTCACTCTGCCTAGAAACAAAGGCAGGGTAGATGGGGTGTCGTGGTTTAACCCCAGACAGCAACTAAGTACCACACAGACGCTCACTCTCTCCCATCCCATGTGGTGGGATAGGGGAAAGAGTAAAAAAAGTAAAAGTGAGAAAGACAGTTTAACATGGAAAGCAAAAGCCATGCATACAGCAATGCAAAGCAAGGAATTAACTACTTCCCATTGGCAGGCAGGTGTTCAGCCATCTCCAGGAAAGCAGGGCTCCATCACATATAATGGTTACTTGGGAAGACAAACTCCGAACATCCCTCCCCATTCCTCCTACTTCCCCCAGCTTTATATGCTGATCATGACATCATATGGTCTGGGATATGCCTTTGGTCAGTTGGGGACAGCTGTCCCAGCTGTGTCACCTCCCAACTCCTTGTGCAGCCCCAGCCTACTCACTGGTGGGGTGGTGGGAGAAGCAGAAAAGGCCTTGACTCTGTGTAAGCACTGCTCAGCAGTAATGAAAACATCCCTGTATTACCAACACTGTTTCCAGCACAAAACATAACCCCATACAAGCTACTATGAAGAAAATTAACTCTATCTTAGCCAAAATCAGCACATGGGGCTATTATTGCAGTATTTTGATGTGGTTAAGGACTTTAGAGAGAATAGGCATAATCTTCACTATCAACCTCTTCAGGCTCAAAGAGATTCATCACTTGTAATGCACAGATGGTGCACCAGTAACTGGCTATCTGTTTAACCAACTGTGAACATGCAGTTTTTCTACATATGTTCAGTAGTTGCTTTTTGGAATGGTCAATGACCACTGAACATGTGCAGAAATAGACATCTGACACAAAAAACCCCAACCCAAACCAAAAAAAAAACCCCAGCATTAAAACCCCCAACATTTTCCACATGCATTTTATATGGTAAAAATACTTCAGTGCAAATACTGACAGTGCAGACAGATGCAAGTTGTTGAGTCTTTAGATGAAAGAAGCAGTAAGGTGTAAATATTAAGAAAAAAAAGATTTCTGTTGGGGTATCAGTAAGGCTTTGAGGGAAAAATATGAAGAAGTAACCAGTTATAACAGTAGTCATGGAACAGTGAGCATCTGTGTTATAAACCATTTGGAAATAGACTTCATATATGTTCTGCCAAGCAGTAGTTTATTTAGTACTCTACATCTTGTGATATTATCTAATCCCGAATCCCCTTTTACTGTAAATATTAGATTTTGCTTCAAGCAAGTAGATTATCTAGGCTGAGGACCTCAGTGAAGATTAAAAAGGTTGAAGCTCAATCAACTGCAATAACACAACTAAAACAAACACACTTTCCCAGTTTAGTTAAGAAGTCTTTGTACATGAGTTAATTTCAAAATATAGAGAACAGATGTTTTTTCTCATTTTCTTTCAAGGGAAGTATGTTTTTTAGCAGCAGTGGACACTTAAAATGGATTTGCTTGTCAGTAGCCTTTCAGTGTGAGTGCTGAATTCTAATGAACAAAACTGTTATCTAGGACAGAGAAAAAACTTTCCACCTCATCTATATTGGAACATTAAAAAACCAAAAACATAACCAAAATACAATGATGGTAGATATTAAACTATTTTTAAAAGAAATATAAAGGCCAGTCACATGAAAAATAGCTACTCCAGAGAATATTACCGATGATGATAAAAGTCCTACAGAATTTTAGCATAAAATTCAGTGTGTGTTTTTCATATGTGAAAACAAAGATGTTAATAACCTGAGCAGCTGAGTGCCTCCTCAAAAACTTACAGCTGTGTAAGTCTGGAATGCAATTTTTAGAACACCTGTGGAAAACAAGAATCAATGAGAAGAAAAGAAACAAATATATTTGCAAGCCAGGAATGAAACAGATATGTCATTACATCCAGTTTCATACAAATGGCAAAACTACAACAAATTCCCTTTCATAAACGTGAAAATAGATAAAGCTGGTTTTCTTCCAGCTGCCTGCTGCAGTGACTAAGATGGACTTTGGTGTTACTTTCATGTCTAATATCAAGAGAGCAATGGGCAGTTCAAATTACTTATTACCTAAAGATGTTGCATCTTGCATCTTCCTGACATCTAACAATGGTACCTATAGTAGAAAATCTGGATACAACCCCCACACATACCTCATATCTCTTTCAGGGTTTTTTTTTTTTGTTCCTTCTGCTCCTATTGCAAAACAGATATGAAGCTAGATTGTTCCAGTAGTAGGAACATGCTTCTATTCCCCAGTCTAAATATATCTATGACTTGCAGTGTTTTAGTGTTGTAATAGCAAAGTATTTTAGTGTAAATACTTACTTTTCTTCCAAAGTGTTAACTCCTTGGATTTCTCCAATATATTTATGAACAGCAGCCGTTCCCTCAGCATTTAAATTGTAAGTTAAACCACTCAAGTTCTCTGATTCATTAATAAGACAGGTTTTCCATACCTCTGATTATACAAATTGCCCTTCTTTACACCAGCTCTGCAGTTAATCTTGGGCATGGATGACTACACTGTATCATATTTCAAGTGACTCTGCACAACGTTAATAATATTTTCCTATCTCATTCTTTAATACCTAACTTTCTAGATTTTTTTGTTTGTTTGTTTTGTTTTATCTTTTCCATGGCTGTATCATGGGGGCGTTTCAAAGTCATCCTCTAAGTATGGAGTATATCCAATCCATTTTTACAACAAAAAAATTTTAATTACAGGTATTGGCCTTGAATTTTGTGTTGTTGAATTTCTTTCTACCTCAATTATTTCAGCCTTCAAAGTAACATTTTTTTCTATATTTTATCCCAACTGTCCTCTTTATTGACAAACTCTTTCTATGACTTTTTGTCATCAGCAATTTTTGTCAGCACTTTTCTGTGCCAAGGCCATTAATGGAAATATTAAAAAAGATTATCCTCAGACTTATCCTTGAAGAATGTAATTGAGCTTCATACAGTAGAATCCAGCTCCTTTATTGAGCTATTAGTGCTCAACTACTCAATAAGATAATCTTTGAAAAAGGGCTGTGTTTATACACAACAAATATGCCCAGGAGAGGCATATGAAATTCTATAAACATTTTTAAGGCAATATATAAATGAAGATTTGAAGTTACTCCTTATTTATAGGTGAAGAAAAAAAGAAGCAGTTATTTGAAAATGAGAAAGAAAATATTTAAGCTTCATAAAAATTATTGATAATAAAAGGAATTAAGCAACAGGATAGATTTTAGAAAAAAAAGGCTACAGCACCACAAACTGGTTACGGTGTACAACAATTAACTATCTGTAACAAAATGATAATTCTGCAACAAAACATTAGCTATTGAAAACTCTCAGTGTTCATTATAACATTAAGGAATTTGAAGAACAACAGTGCATATAAAACTTCATATGTATTTGTCTTCCATGGAATTCCACTGGTAAATATGGTGTATCTGAATTTATATAAGAGAAAGGATCTTGGACATCTTGTATCATGTTTACAGTGGTTTTCAGTCCTCTAAAGGAGCAGATAAGTCTCCACTGAAATATAGAATGCCTAAATTTAGAAGTTGTAAAATATAAATGTAAAATATAGTGTTTAGACCAGTGTTTCAACTTCATCTAGCTCTCTGATAAGTATGCTTTGAATATTATAGGAGTTTATTATAACAGTTTTCTTAAATTCATTTGAGTAACATTTCTGATAGCTCCACTTTTTTAAATATAACTAAAATCAAGGAAGATTGTGACAATTTCTTTCCTTGTTTCAACACATTTTAGACATTGAATGTCTTTACCCTATAAAGAATCATGTCATGAATTCAGTTGTCCCTCAAAAATTACAGCTGACATCAATAGAATTATTCAGATGTGTAAAACTGTATATATAATTGCTTCTTAGTTGCTTTCAGGAAATGGGGATGCTTCTTTTGACTTTTCTGCTGTATATAGTCTTTTCAAATATCCACACTGAACCTTTAAATTTTTAGAAACACACAATGTCTTTTTAGCACTTATAATAAGTATTTGTATGAATGAGAGTCTTTACTAGCAGTTTTATGAAATTGCTATTAAATATATGTACTCAGATGCACATATGCATTTAGTGTTGAAAGTATTGTGTTGATTGAAATAACAATTAGTAGGCAAAATGACTAGAATTGCCCTGAAAATATGAACCCTCCAGATACCTTAATATTCCATGTTAATGAAACCTCAATAGATTTTAAAATAAATACTTTACCTTATCTTTCCTTTGTAGAACAGTTTTTTCAGGGCTGATTTCACCTGAGGAGGATTTTTTTATGATACATAAACAGTTTTCCTTTTGTAAACATGAGTTATAGAAATTTTCATGAAAGACTACATTCCCATTAAAAATGCATTTAAAGGCATCCTTTGTGCACAAGTTTAAGTGCCTGAGCTATTATATTTAAATTATCAAGAGTAATTACCATTTTGTGTGGTATTAATCATTTAGTTATTCAAAAAGGAAGGAAAAAAACCTCCTACTTCTCCGCACACAAAGTTATATGAAATTTTTCGGTGACAGAAACATCACAGGTTATTATACTTTCCAAAGCTTGTCTGCATAGGTATTTCTGTGTGAAAGAAAACTCTGTGATCCTATAGCTCTAATTATGTATATAGGAATACATATATGCTACATACATAAATAAGTACATAAATTAATTCTCTTTAAAAGTATTAATAATTAAGAAAATAACAGAAAAGTAGCTTGAATATTTTAAACTTTGTGAGTTAAGCCAATAGTGGTGTCCTGGTTTCAGCTAGGATAGAGTTAATTGTCTTCCTAGTAGCTGGTACAGTG
The DNA here is from genome assembly GCA_013401275.1 of Pandion haliaetus. Lineage (NCBI taxonomy): Eukaryota > Metazoa > Chordata > Aves > Accipitriformes > Pandionidae > Pandion > Pandion haliaetus. The sequence continues at coordinate 19,872 of VYZV01033147.1, forward strand.
CTATGTTTTTGAGCTAGGTATGAGAAGAATGTTGATAACGCACTGATGTTTTCAGTTGCTGCTAAGTAATGTTCAGTCTAAAGTCAAGGCTTTTCAGCCTTTGATGCCCAGCCAGCAAGAAAGCTGCAGGGGCACAAGAAGCTGGGAGGGAACACAGTCAGGGCAGCTGACCCAAAGTGGCCAACGGAGTATTCCATACCATATGACGTTTTAGGAACTGGGGCGGGGGCGTGGCCGCTCAGGGACTTCTGGGTGCGTCAGTCGGTGGGTGGTGAGCAATTGCATTGTGCATCACTTGTATATTCCAACCCTTTTCTTTTTACTGTTGTCATTTCATTAGTGTTATCATTATTAGTTTCTTCTTTTCTGTTCTATTAAACCGTTCTTATCTCAACCCACGAGTTTTAGTTCTTTTCCCAATTTTCTCCCCCATCCACTGGGCAGGGGGGGGAAGTGGGTGAGCAGCTGTGTGGTGCTTAGTTGCTGGCTGGGGTTAAACCACGACAAGTGGCAATACTAAATACAGAAATTCCTAGTCATTCAGGATCTTCCTAGAAAAAAATGCTAAAACAAAATTTTGCAAAATTAGGAGTTGACTCTACGGTGATGGATATTTATGCTAAATTCATAGGTCTCTCATCAATGTAATCTGCTTTAGTACATTATTTATTTATTTATTTATTGAGGAGTAGCACCTTCAGCTTCATTTTGTTTTGTTTTGGGTTTTTTTATAACTTAAACATGTCCCATTTCAAACAAAAAAAATCTTGTTCTGTACTTCTTTTTAAATATCAAGTGTGGTGGACAGAATTTGAAGAAATTAAATTTATTGTGTGTAAGTATTGCTGCCTTTCACTCATTTAGTTTGGGGAATCTTCATAAAACTTGTATTTTTTCATCTATTACTCTCCAAGTAATTGGCTCATGAGCAGTACTCATGTAGTTAAAATTACTATTACAACTGCATTATGGAAATCAGTTTAGATAAAACATTTCTTTCAGTGAAAAAAAATCTTCATTTTGGCTACAGTTTCCTATGATTTCTTATTAAAAAAAAAAATCAAGTGTCGAACAAGGAAAAGTGTTAAAAATCAGAAATTAAATCTTCAGGGTTAGTTTTTCCTTATTTGCTGTGGTATTTCCTCATAAAATATTTTTTATTTAAAAAAAAAAAAATATCCCCCAAGCCTAACTGATGAATTTTTATTCTAGGAAAATATTTCCTATTAAGAATTATACACAGCGTACAGTCTGCTGTAGAGGGTACATTCACTTGTTTTCCTAGGAAATAATAAATATACTTATTTTTTATCAAACTCTGTTTTCCCTAATTTTCCCATTGCACCTGTGAATAGAAGGTAAACTATATTACTTTATTTGCCCCATAGAAGTATCTGGGAATAGAAGACCATTCAGTGATTTTTGTCTTTGTAATGGTGTCTGCTGTATGTTAGAATGAAGCACAGGTATAATGCTGTGATGAATCAGTTCAGTTTATAGAGTTGGAATATCAGTACTGGAGGTATATTCTAATGGATTGCGTATAAAGGTAGGAACACATTAATTTTACTTTTGTTTCATAAGCTGACTCTCCATGACTACAAGAAATTCCCTTAACTTGACCACAATGTTTTCTACCTTCTTATTAAGTGTGGAAAATAATAGCTTACTACTTACCTGACAACAATATTTCTGAGGATTATCTACATCCCAAGTGTGGAACTATTGCTTGCATTGGTGAATGTTGATTTACATAATTAGTCCTATCATCTTCAGTGGGACTAGTCATTTTAAGTAAGGAAGCAATCTCCAACTTTGTATAAGTTGTCATCCTGCAGTTATCAAAATCTGCAAATGATTTTTTTTTATTTCAGCAAGTGAAATAATACTAATATTAAAGTTCATGCAAATTAATTGCCAAGTGTTATTGATAAAATTCTTCAAGGGGAAAAAATGACTTTAACAAGACAGGCTAATTACACTAGTTAACCTAGAAAATAGATCTACTTATATGTATGTGTCCTTTGACTGAAATTGCATGACAGCTCAGTAAAAGTTAAATTATATATTACAACTTTAAATAGGATTATTCTTATATTTAACGTATTCCCAGATGGATCAGAAGTCTCATTTAGTGTTGATAAGTGAATTACTCCAATAATATATTTGGGCGTATAATAGGATGTAATATCAAATATTTGGTTAAAGACTGAATTTCAGTACTAATCAAAATTTCATTACTAATACAATACACTTTACAGCTTTGGCAGTTTGATTGATGTCACAGTGTTAAAAGTTCAATCCAGAGTGTAACTTAAGAGCAAACAAGTAAGTGGAGAGAAAAGTAACTGAGCAAAACCAAGCAATGCGTATGCTACCAAATAATTGTCAGAGGGTGAGGCTGAGCATCCCAGGGTATTCTCATTGTCTTTTATACAATACCTGATATGAAAAAATGCTAGAAAAAGGTAAAGATAAAAGCGATTTGAAGACTTTGCAAAGCTCTACTGCCTATTTTATTTCTGATATGTTTACCTAATGTTTTCATATTGGAGTATACTACTGAAAACCACAAAAACCACCAGTCCAAGTAAACTGGCAAGCGAGAACTGACAACATGCAAATAAAGAATTGGGGTTTTTTTAAATAATTGTTGTAATAAAAAATGCATCCCTTGCCTCGAATCCATTTTAATATAAGATAAGCTAACTGCCTTTTGGAAGGCCACAAAAAGAAGGATGGAATACAAAGTGAGGGCTGATCATGGCAAAAATGATTAAACCTTTGGCAGAACAGTAGAAATTGGTTCTGCATGGCACATATGTGCTTATAAAAATGATTAGGGTAGGATGGCAGAATGAAGAAAACACCAGAAAAGAACAGGCTAATCTAACATCTAGAAACAACACTACGACCCAGGAAGTACCAGCAAACCTCAGAATTCCTTATGGTGCTATAAAAGGTCTGTTCAAATATTGCATGACTGTGAGAAGTCACACCTCAGGTGATATTTTGTGTGACCCTATATGTGCTCTGAAGTGGTATGTTAAACTGGAATAGAAATTTATTGTCCCTATAGATAAACCACTGCCACCATCTCCTGTAGAAATCAGCAACTGAGTGAATTGAAAGTATTTCTAGCTAGCCTGATTGATGTCAAACATCAGCTAACGTGCAACACATGAAAAACTCAAATTTGGTCTGCAACCTATATCAAAAATCCCCCTACTGAGTTCTTGACTTTCAGATATGGTGCAAAACATTCCTCTAAAGTTACTTTGAAAGGATTAGATGATTTAATATATTTTTTATTTGTAGCTTGTGATTCATAGCACTAACTCAAAATTAAAATTGCAAATTTTATTCTATTGCAGTAAACTAACAGATTTTTTTGTCTTCAAAAACCTTTCATATTCTATCCTTCTTTATGCATCCTTCCTTTTGTTCTAACACACTGCTTATATACCATCTCCATTTCCAAAGATATTTTTGTAACTGTTCCTCCACAAATGTGCGTGGATTTTCTTATACACTGTGACTTACAGACATTTCAGCTGATGTGTCTAGTGAACATAACTTCCTAAATTCCATCTTTAGTCAATTAGATGATACAAGCTTATGCAGAGTTGAAGGAGGAAATGTGCAAAATACCTTCCTATGAATTGTCTTCTGAAGAAACCCATATTTCTCTATTGAATTTTGGGTTTATTGAGAAAAATTCTCTTTAGGTTAAAATCAGACTTTGAGAACTCCCCTCATTATCTATATTTGAAACCCAGTATCTCTTGAAAATCATACTGGTATTGGCATCACTTGGACAGTTAACACTGCTTCTGATTCTTTTCATGCTTCTTTGGATTCTACAGTACCAGATATTGATAAATGTCGTGGTTTCAGGTCAGCTCAGTCGGTAACAAAGCACCACGAAGCCGCTCACTCACCCCCCCACCCCCTCGCCTGGCCACGTTGGGATGAGGAGAAAATACAAAGGCAGGCTCGTGGGTCGAGACAAGGACTGTGAGGGATCACTCCTCACTTATGGTCACGGGCAAAAGACAGGATCAACTTGGGGAAGAAACAAAATCAATTTAATTTACTACAAATCAAAACAGAAACAAAACACCAGGGTATTAGGAAGGGAAACCAAACATCAGAACAACCTCTCCCCACCCCTCCCGCCTTCCCGGCTCAGTTCACTACCGATGCTTTCTACCTCCTCCCCCCGGCGGCGCAGGGGAATCGGGGATGGGGGTTGAGTCAGCTCGCCACACATCGTTGTTGCTGCTTCTCTCCTCAGGGGGGAAGATTCCTCTCTCGTTCCCTGCTCCAACGTGGTTCCTTTCCGCGGGCTGCAGTTCCTCACAAACTTCCCTGGTGCGGATCCTTTCCGCGGGCTTCAGTTCTTCCCGAACTCCCCTGGCGCGGGTCCTTTCCGCGGGCTGCTCTCCCGTCTCACACTGCTTCAGCGCGGTTTTTACCATGGGGTTACGGCCACCTTCGGGAGCCTCCGCTCCACCGTTCACCCCCCTGGGCTGCAGGGCCATCAGCCTCCTCAGGCGCCTCCTCCTCCCCCTCCACTTCCATGATTCCAGTGTCGGCAGCGATGTTCCTCTCAGGTTTCCAACCCCACACTATCAGTTCCCCTTCTTAAATATGTTTCCCAGAGGCGTTACCACCGTCACTCCCCGCCTAGAGGCGGGTCCGACATTTTGGCGTGTGGGTCCAACATTTTGGGGCAGCGAATTCTTCCAGCAACTTCTTAAAGGGGCCGCCTCTGCAGCCCCCCTCCCCTGCCACCAAGGAAAACCGCGCCACACAAACCCATAACAATTGAAAGCAGAAAGAATATATACTATGTCTATAGGCAAACTTATGTTTGTAGGCCTATGTGTATATACAGATATGCTGGAAATATAATCCTATTATCACTTATCTATTTCTGTGTACATAAAAAAGTAAGATAATACATAATGCCTGAGCATTTGCATATATGTACAAACCACAACCACTAGTACATTACTGTTCCTTCCTTGTTAGCTTTTTTAGTTTATTTGAGGCTTCTGGAATTAGTGCGATTTTTCAATGGCTGCTGAAATTAATATTACAGCGAGTAGCACTGTACAACAATGATTTCACAGTGTTGCCAGTATCCCCGGTGAAGGCTATCCAGGAACATTTCATTTTCATATACTATCCACAACCTGCAGGATCCTACAATGCAGGCATTTATTAATGCAAAGGAAAAAACAAAAAATTTTTTCTTTTATTAAATTTTAACAGAGTGCAAACACAATACATCACAAACTGTGATAACAAAACCACCAATAGCTTGAGGTCAAAGTAGAAAATAAAAATATAATTTTTTGCTATTTGATACTTACGTGCCAGAAACAATCAGTCAAGACTGATGGAATTTAACAAGACTATTGTAAGTGGTGTTGCTATTTGAGAATGACAGTGATTTTTTTTTTTATTTCAAGTTGGAAACATATGAGACGTCACCGGGCTGTCTGTCAAATGATTCAGAATAAGGCACTTTAAAATATTCTTATAAAGCTGATTTCCTGAATAAAATTAAAATAAAAAGAATGATTTTTTGATAATCAATTACATTTAATTCATCATTCATACTAGCATTGTATTTAAGCAACAGTGAGTAATATCCACAGCTATGGTGTTTAAAAATACAGCTACAGAAACATAGGCTGCGTGAGATTTCTTTATCCACAGAAACTGTAGAAATGGATATTAAAGTGGTCTTATTGCTGGACTACTTCACTAAGTTTTGAAAAGCTAGAATGATGATGTTATGGGTTTGTGTGGCGCGGTTTTCTTTGGTAGTGGGGGAGGGGGCTGCAGAGGTGGCTCCTTTAAGAAGCTGCTAGAAGCTCCTCTGGCTCCAAAGAGTTGGACCCACCTCTGCAGCCCAGACAGGGAGTGATGGTGGCAGTGCCTCTGGGAGAACAGATTTACTAAGGGGAACCGGCACTGTTGGGGTTGGGGAACGTGAAGGGAACACGCTGCCGATACTGAGGTCAGTGAAGAAGGAGAGGGAGGAGGGGTGCCTGAGGAGGCTGATGGCCCTGCAGCCCATGGTGAGAAGGCAGGCTGTCCCCCTTCAGCCCATGGAGGTGAACGGTGGAGCGGAGGCTCCCGAAGATGGCCGTGCCTCCATGGGAAAAACCGCGCTGAAGCAGTGTGTGACTGGAGAGCAGCCCGCGGAAAGNCGAGTGAGGAATCTTCCCCATGAGGAAAGGAGCAGTAGAGACAACGTGTGGCGAGCTGACCCAAAAACCCCCATCCCCTGTTCCCCTGCCCCCCCTGGGGGAGGAGGTAGAAGGAACCGGGAATGGAGCTGAGCCGGGAAGGTGGGAGGGGTGGGGGGAAGGTGTTCTGATGTTTGGTTTCCCTTCCTAATATCCTTGGTTTTGTTTTGATTTGTAGTAAATTAAATTGATTTTGTTTCTTCCCCAAGTCGAGCCTGTCTTTTGCCCGTGACCATAAGTGGGGAGTGATCCCTCCCAGTCCTTGTCTCAACCCACGAGCCTGCCTTTGTATTTTCCCCTCATCCCAGGGTGGCCAGGCACGGGGGTTGGGGGGTGAGTGAGCGGCTTCGTGGTGCTTTGTTACCGACTGAGGTGAAACCATGACAGATGATTAGAAAGTTAGACAGAGGACACTGAAGAATATAACCTGGGATCTATACCTGTAGATGCCCGAGTATACACTGGTTTTACTGCATGCTATGATGCAATGAGGGTGTGCATTAGCCCCTCTTATTCCTGGGATGAAAACAAAGACAAAGGGCAAGAAGTGCACCTTCCAAAAAGGGAACAACAATTGCAGAGTGCACAGAAGAAAACAGGTGTACTAACATCTGTATCTAACCTACATTTCCTGATTAAGAACATGGAAAATAAAAAGAAAACAAGACAACAACAAAAATTTCCTGTGCAAGAGCTGTGCAAGACCATATAGTTTATATTTTAAATCTGGAATTTTATCAGTATACAGTAGGAAATAAAAGTCCCAATGTCTGGGGTCTAATTATCACCCACAGATAATAAGAAAACAGATATGCCATATTTTATTTATTAATAATTTTTTTAGAGAGATTCCAAGCACATGATGAGGAAGTGAAAAAAAAAAAAAGAGAAAAATACCCAGCATGTCTGGACCTTATACATCATTCATTGGACTGGGGATGTTCTCAGCTATCCATTTTAACAGAGATTCCTTTGCAACTGACTGCAGACAAACTGTTCTTGCTTTTGGCTACTGTCTCTCCAAAGAGATGGCAGAGACAGAAGTTAGTCCTGATTAGACCCAATATTTTCAGACATTTCAGACCCTTGATGTTAGTACAGTAAGTCTGAAAATTCTAACGTGTCTCACTGTCCCAAAACGCTGGATACTGGAAGCATTGAGATCCCTACCTCTGCAATAGTCTACATGACTTAGCAGGTTTCTAGAAAAAAATCTGACTTTGGTCACTAGAATAGAATAGAATAGAATAGAACAGAACTATTTCAGTTGGAAGGGACCTACAACAATCATGTAGTCCAACTGCATGACCAATTCAGGGATGACCAAAAGTTAAACCATGTTATTAAGGGCATTGTCCAAATGCTTCTTAAACACTGATAGGCTTGGGGCATCCACCATGTCCCTAGGAAGCCTGCTCCAGTGTTTGACCACCCTCTCAGTAAAGATATGGTTCCTAATGTCCAGTCTAAACTTCCCCTAGCACAGTTTTGAACCATCCCATGCATCCTATCACTGGATACCAGGGAGAAGAGATCGGCATCTCCCTCTCCACTTCCCCTCCTCAGGAAGCTGTAGAGAGCAATGAGGTTGCCTCTCAGCCTCCTTTTCTCCAAACTAGACAAACCCAAAGTTCTTAGCCACTCCTCAGAGGACATCCATCCCTTACAGCCCTTTCACCAGTTTTGTTGCCCTCCTCTGGACGCATTCGACTAACTTATCTTTCTTAAATTGTGGGACCCAGAACTGCACACAAGGTGAGGCCGCACTAACACTGAATACAGTGGGATAATCACCTCTTTTGACCAGATGGTTATACTGTCTTTGATGCCCCCCAGGATGTGGTTTGCTCTCTTGGCTGCCAGGGCACACTGCTGACTCACACTGAGCCTGCTGTTGGCCAGCACCCCCAGATCACTTTCTGCAGGGCTGCTCTCCAGCCACTCCTCTCCCAATTTATACTTGTGCCCAGCATTACTCCGTCCCAGGTGCAGAATAAGGTATTTCGACTTGTTAAATTTCATCCCATTGATGACTACCCAATGCTTCAATCTATCCAGATCCCTCTGCAAGGCATCTTGTCCCTCAAGAGAGGCAACAGCACCTCCAAGTCTGGTATCATCAGCAAACTTGTTAATGGTGCAGTCAACTCCTGCATCGAGATAATTGATAAAAACACTGGACTGGCCCTAGAATTGAGCCCTGAGGAACACCGCTGGTGACTAATTGCCAGGTATATGTAGCCCCATTCACTACAACACTTTGAGGTCTGCCCTTCAGCCATTTTGTCACCCAGTGCACTGTGAACCTGCTCATGTCACAGTTGGACAACTTGTTCAGAAGGATGCTGTGAGGGAATATTTTTGTGAAATATTTGGGGTGCAGTGAATTACTTCTGTTACTAAAACTATTTTGTCCTTTTTTTCCCCTTCAAGTAAGATTTCTGAGTTCCAGATCTGCTAGATACAGCTGTTGATTTAGACATAACATTAGTTGCACCAGAATATTATCAAGAAGAGAATTTCAAAGACAAATTTTGAAATCCTCACATGTAACTTTACATGTAAGTGATAAAATGGTAATAAAAATACTTTAAAAAAAAAGTATAACATCATCCATGTTACTAAACTGTACCATAAATTTTATAAAAATCAAATTTTATAATATAAAATTGCATTGATTTGTACTTCACTGAACTAGCTAATCAGTTACATATGTATTATAGTGTCTATTTTATTTCACAAACTCAAAATATCATCCAAAATATTTAAATAACATTTTCCCAAGATTCATATTATTGTGGTGAGCATTTCCATCCTTAATTTTTTTTTTACTAATGGCTATCTGATTAGCCCAATATGAAACAATATCAACAGGTTCAACTAAGTGTAAGGAGAAGAAAGTAGAGCTACTAATCTGTAATCAGATTTTATTGCACAAGCTTAAAGACTTCACATACTGGATTTTTTTTTTTTTTGAAGTATAAGCTGTTGCTATCTTGCTTACAGAATTTTACCAATATTTAGAGAGAATCTGGTAGCATAAGATAAAATGCATCCTAATTAGAACAGTGTTTGTTTATTTGAGACAGATTTCCAGAGATAATTTAGCATATGCAGTCAAGACTCTGAGGCTCTCATTTGCTCTACAGCATTTCAGAATGCCTTATGGCATGAATAACTTGGTGTTATGGGTTTGTGTGGCGCGGTTTTCTTTGGTGGCAGGGGAGGGGGGCTGCAGAGGCGGCCCCTTTAAGAAGCTGCTGGAAAAATTCCCCACGCCAAAATGTCGGACGCGCCAAAATGTCGGACCCGCCTCT
>VYZV01033147.1:31059-50362 GCA_013401275.1 Pandion haliaetus
ATATCTCAGCTTCTCCTTGTGCCTCCTGTATACCAGGAGACAACTACGTTGGTGGCCTCTGCTGTACTAGTTCCTTTATGCTAATGTCTTGTACCGGACATCCTAAAACAGAATCGAATACTCTAGTTATGGTTCTACCTACACTCCTACTAATGCAGCCCAGCACAATTAGTTTTCTTTGTCAGGGTACATTTCTGACATATGTTCCATATGATATCTACTTGGGCCCTGCATTCTTCTCCACTAAGTTTCTTCCCATCCAGCTGAACTTCATCCTGTTATCCCCTCATCCCATTTTTCCAGCCTGTATTGATCCTCCTAAATAGCAGCCCTGCCCATCAGCCTATGAATCACTTCCACTGATTTTGTATCACTTGCAAACTTGCTGATAGTTCATCCTCGTCCATCACCCAGTTTATTAAAAGATTAGACAGTATCAACCTTTACACCAAGCTTTGAGGAATGTGACTAATAATTGGCCACTAGCTGGACTTCATATTGCTGCTCACAAACCTTTAAGCCTCATAATTCAGCCAGTTTCCTACTTATCTTAATATCCACCTATCTAGTCCCTATTTGACTAAGGGAATATCTTGCAAGAGTGTCAAATGCCTTACTAAAGTCAAGTAAAATGACATCAATGGCTCTCCCTTCATTCACTGAGACACTCATTTCACCATAGAAGGCAGTCAGATCAGTCAGGTATAAATTGTCCTTGGTTAATCCATGTTGGCTAATGCTAATCACTTTCTTTTCTTTTATACACTTGGAAATGGCTTCCAAAATATTTGCTCCAAAACCTTTTCAATGACTGAGTTGAGGCTGACCAACCTGCAATTTCCCAGCTCCTTCTTCTTTTTCTTCTTCAAGATGAGCATGATGTATGCCTTTCTCCAGTCATCAGGAAAGTCCCCTGAACATCATGACCATTCAAAGCTGACAGAAAATGTCCTCAAAATGATCCCACCAAGTAGCTTTTGGATGCATTCTGTCTGGTCCCACGCACATTTCTAATTTGCTTTCAGTATCCTTGACTTGATTTTCCTCTGTTTGGGGTAATGCTCCACTCCCACAGACTTGTCCACTAGGCTCTGGGATCTGTGAGTCCTTAGGGCAGACCTTATTAGTCAAAAGCGAGGGAAAGACAGCACTGAGTACCTCAGCCATATCTTTGGACACTAAATCCCTTGCCTCACAGAGCCATGGGACTCATTTTCCTTACCCTTCCTCTCACTACTGATGTAGACATAACCCCACTTTTATTGCCTATCATATCCCTTGCTAGTTGTAATTCCAGATGAGTTCAGGCTTTTCTAATTCCAACCTTTCATAATGTTTATATATACCTCTTGAGTAGTTAATTTCCTCTACCACCTCTCATGTACTTCCTTTCTGTGTCTGGGTTAACTCGTGATTTCCTTTGTTCATTCATTCCAGTGTTCTCCTACACTTGTCTGAATTTTTACATTTTTTAATTGACCAATCTTGTGTTAAGCAGTTAATCCTTGAAGATCAAGCAGAAAATGCGTAAATATTTTTCTCTCCCTTCAGTATTGTCATTTGGCTAATATACTTCTTCAGGTACCTATTGCCTTTTCTCATCCTTCACTTCTTAATCTTTTACCTCCTTCTGCACCCAATTGTCTCTAATGACAAAATCTCATAGATCCCTTCCAGGAAATAATGGACATAACATGATTGGTCTTTCTCCCTGTTTGTCACTTTTCTCTTCCCTGCAAGTAAATCTTCATGCCCTGTGTCTTTCCCTTTTTCTTCTCATTCACAGTTTTGCTTTAGGGTCTTTTCTTTGACAACAGAAGGATTTTATCATCTTAAAAGAATAAAGAATGATGACTACATTTGTTTAAGCCTGTTTAAAATTGCAAATGCTGCCACACTTCCCTTTCACTTGTAAGATAAATATGTTGTGCACAGTTTCTGTGTAGTTTCTCTTCTAATACCATTCTAGACAGCCCCATTTGACTTCCCCTACTTCTCAGCTGTTGCATCAAATCTCATTACCTCCTTTTGGTCAAATTCCAGAACCATTTTGACATCGTTATCTTACTTGAACTATGAACTAGTTTTATAATTGAACAGATATTTCTAGAAACTGTATTCCCCTTTAATTTCCATCATTCATCATTTAATCATCTGTGTTTCAGCATTCTGAATCTTTCTCTATTCAGTATTCCAGGATCATGTCTTGATAATTCTTCTAATTTCTTTCCTCAGTGTTACTAGTGTTTGGGAGTTTTAATTTGTCTTTAGGCCTTGTCCTTCCTCGCTCATCCTTAATTAATTTCATCCACAAAATTGCATTCAGTCACTATGTGTATGACTCGTAAACCTCTTTCTCCTTAGCATGGGCTATTTTTGCTCAAATTTAAGTGTCAGCTTCTCTGATAACCTATTTTGAATATTTAACAACAGACTTCTGGATAGTCTAATCTTTTAACACCTGCAATTTTGTTTTGTTTTGTTTTTAATTTTTAATCAGTGTAGACAATACCACAGCCTTATGCGAGACTTGGACATGTAAACTGGGTAACTGTTTTAACTCATCCTGGACTTAAGTACACAGTGAAGATAGTCTGATATTAAGTTTTACAACTTTTGTTCTTTTCTGACTTGCTTAAGGTTATTGTTACATACACATCATCTTGTCTAACCACTATCTATCCAGAATAATAGTGTTGAGAAAGTATTCTTAGCATGTCACTTTCCCATGTCAGACTTCTTTTTGCATACCTTCATATCATTTTCTCTTCAATAGTGAAACAACTATATCCTTACTTTCAAAGCCTCTCTCTAATGTCCATCTCACAATTACATACTCATTCTTTCTTCTGAAATCACTGCTTCATTTCAGACTAGGAAGAAAAAAAAAACTAGAACAAAAGTTTGACATTTAAATATATTCGGAGATACTATTACAACACCTGGTCACATGAATTCTTAAAAACAAAGGCCTTATCCAAATTTGAGGCAATAATCTTAAATTCTTCATTGTTTGTCTGAGCATGTTTTCCAGCTAAGTACGTCCAAACTCTTTTTAGCTGTCAGTTCTGTGAATGTTCTCATTGAGGAGAAGCTTAGCCAGACACTCCCAAAAATATGGTGTTCCCACAGGCCCATTTTCTGTGGGGTATCTGCTGATAGTGAAATTTTGTATGGTGACCCACAAAAGGACTTTATAAATTTCAACTTATTGCAACTGCTGAACATAACTGTAATGTGGTACAACTATTTTTTTTAAGTCTCCACAAAGTCTTGATATCTGAATTATTATTTTACTTTCATCAAACAAAAAGGGAAACGGGTAAAATTCTCCATGGTGAAATTAACTTTACATATTCTTCTGACATCTGCACTGGGAAGGTTTCAACCCCAGATTTAGACATCTACCTTTAGTTGCCTTTAGAGCAGATCCCATCGCACCAAGGCGGAAACCTCTATTTGACCACCTGAATTATTCACAAGAAACTTTGTCCTCATTGAATACTAACAGCCCTAAAATGTAATTCCCTTAGAAATATCTATATTAGAGGTGATTAAAGTAAAATATTTTAATCTAGTACTGAATCTCACCCTTTTCAGTTAATTTCTATAAATTCTATGTGAAAGTTATCATGTATAGTTATGGATTTAAACTCACTGTGAAGAAATAATCAACTCCAGAGAATGAATAATTCCTGGTTTCTTTCATGGTTACCATGAGATGAAATTAATTACCTTGTGGTGCCTGATTATTAAAAAAAAAAAAGCAAACAAAAAAATCAAACCCAAACAAAAACCAAACAAGCAATGAGCCATAAAACCCAAAACCAAACCCACCCACTTAGATTATCTAGTTTACACTTGGACAATTAAAATTTAGAGAACTAGGGTTCTATTTGGTAGCCTTAATGTATATTTCTAGTGCTATTTGAGATACTTTAGGATATCCTACCTGGCCTCAGCTGCTGCCGCACATACAAATGAATCTCCTGAAGATCTTGCATGGTATCTGCCACACTTCTGTAGATTTTTTAGCTATTATAGGCTGTCTCAAATGGCAGCTGAATAAAATCCTTCAAATCAGTGAGAAAACAGTGATAGAGGAACAATAGGCCAATCATTGTGAAACATATCTGACTCAACAGCCTTGTGCAAAGGCACATATGACAATGCAATTTACACACATACTAATATAGGTATTTAAAAAATAATTTATGAAAGAGATATTTCAATTGTAAATTTATGGACAGTAAATGCAAACCTATATACAGTATCTAGAACTCTTTATACAAAGAGATATTGTTATTTGGAAATATCACATTGCTCAAGTCCAGTTGCTGCAGAATAGAAATAAATATAGTAATCAACTTTTTTCACATTTGACAAGTAGCTATGAAATGGCACTTTATATATCAGGTATAGTCAATGACGACTGGCAGTTCAGGATAAACAGTTTTCAACTGTCACTCCTAGAAAAAACACATTTTTATTTTAATTATTTTTTCGCCCTTGGAGTGCAGACTAAGTTTTTAATTTAATGATACATGGCATAGCTAGGTAACCTACAATACCCTGAGATAGTGACATACCTTGAAAGACAAGTTCTTTAAGGTCCCTGCAGGCGTAGGATAACCTTAGTTTTGACGAGACTGATGAAGGCATGAGTCTACACCATTTCCATTTAAAAAAAGGAAATAATAACTTAAAAATAAATACCAATATTAAATAAAAAAATTGCCTAATGATAATTCAGGAATTAAAAAAAAATAGCAATATTAAATAAAAAAAAATTGCCTAATGATTATTCAGGAATTAAAAGAAACCCACTATTTGAGCTGTGCTATTGTTGTTGACAGGTCTTTCAAGGTCTATGGGAATTTTACTTTGCTGCCATCAAGATTTGAAGAGGGGTTCAAATAACTGTAATAATTTGAAGAGGGTTTCAAATAACTGTGCCCAGGCGGCCAAGAAGGCCAATGGCATCCTGGCCTGTATCAGAAACAGTGTGGCCAGCAGGAGCAGAGAAGTGATTGCCCCCCTGTACTTGGCAAGGGTGAGGCCACACCTTGAGTCCTGTGTTCAGTTTTGGGCCCCTCACTACAGCAAAGACATTGAGGCACTGGAGCGTGTCCAGAGAAGGGCAAGGAAGCTGGTGAGGGGCCTGGAGCACAAGTCTGATGAGGAGCAGCTGAGGGAACTGGGCTTGTTTAGCCTGGAGAAAAGGAGGCTGAGGGAAGACCTTATCACTCTCTACAACTACCTGACAGGAGGCTGTAGGGAGGTGGGTGCTGGTCTCTTCTATCAAGTAACTAGTGATAGGACGAGAGGACATGGCCTCAAGTTGCGACAGGGGAGGTTTAGATTGGATATAAGGAAAAATTTCTGTACTGAAAGGGTTGTTAGGCTTTGCACAAGCTGCCCAGGGAAGTGGTTGAGTCATCATCCCCGGAGGTATTCAAAAAGCATTTAGACAAGGCACTTCATGACATGGTTTAGCGGGAGTGGTTGACAGTTGGACTCGATGATCTTAAAGGTCTTTTCCAACCTAGATGATTCTATGATTCTATAGCTAAACAAACGGAAGGAACAACAAATTAAAAAACACCATTAGTTTCTTTATTCATAACTCATAATGTAAATAAGAAAATTTATTAACAGACAGTATGCAACAACATCACAGAAAATCTGCAACTACCAAATTGCTTCAGAAGGTTTTTGTTTGTTTCTTTCTTTTATGTTGTATGTCATTATGACTTCAGAATACTTTGCATTTCAATTGTGTAAGTAGAAAATACAGAGTGAACCCAAAGTAGCTTTTCTGCAGGGGAAAGAAAAGGTCTGGGGCTATTCTTCACTGTTCGCTGAATTTTAGTAAAGGATGTTTGTTGGAAAAAAAAAAGTAAAATATTAGATGTATTACGTATAAAGCATGTGAAGTAGCCTTCTCCTTAACTTGGCTTCAGCTAGCCTGACCCGGATTATCATATCTAAATTTGCCATTTCTGGACAGATACAGATGACTGGAAATGGATTAAAAAAGGGCACCATGAATGAATAAAGTCTTTACCAAATGTGAATGAAAAGAGATTGAGTGAATCCATGTCATTCAGTCTAGAGAAAAGAACACTTGGGAGGAACATAAAAGCAACTTTCAGATCTGTAAAGGGCTGCAGCAAAGAGGAATAGAACAATTTCTTTTCCTTATCTCTGCTGGATGGTGCAGAAAAGGAATATACTTAAACTGAAGCAAGGTATATTCATGTTAGAAATTATGAATAAATTTTAAACAGTAGGATCAAATACAGATGTTTGATCAGTGGTCTGTGGTTTTAGAGAATGTGTAGAGAAAAAATTCCAGGAGTGTTAAAAATGGACTTTATTGATCTTGCCATAGGGGCCCTAAAGGATTAGTCAATTTCCTAAAGCTCATTCCAATGTTATTACTTGAAAGCTTGTTTTAAGAAATAACACATCCATTTTTTTCAAAACAAAATATTTCACAGAACTGTTGGTTTGGGTTGGGTTGTTTGCTTCATTTGTTGGGATTTGTTTGTTTGTTTGTTTGTTTAAAAAAAAGAAAGATTAGCAATTTTTCTGTCTCTGTTCATTTATTATGATCAGTGGGTGATAATGACACTTTGAGCAACCAACCTTAAGACTAGATACTAAGAAACTTGCTGGGATGTAAAATTTTCCACTGACAATTTAAAGCCACAGCAAAAGATTTAGTATGCTTGTTAGTGGAAAAATTGTTGTTTATAAAAAACCCAAATAAACATAACTTATAAAATTTTCTAATGTTCTGGATGTAATGTAGACAGCTGTGACTTGCTGGTTAATCTGATTTAAAACTGATTTGCTGTTTTCCATGGCTCTGCTTGTTTTTTATTATTATTAGAAATTTTTGCTAAAGCTAGTAAATTTAATTTTCTCTACTATTATTTGACCTGTGCACTTTTAACATGAAACATTTCTTAATCCTGAACTCTTACCATAAAGGAATATTTATTAATATGGGTGTCTTCATTAATTACCTGTGGGTAGACCTAAACTTACATTTAATGTTGTCATGTAGAATTCACTATCTCAGACTGTATCTTGCCACCTCTTCATTTTTATAACACATCTTATCTTTTCATGTCATGATCTCGGATAATGATTTCTACTTTTCTCTTTCATAACACATATAAGAGACATTTCTTCACATTGTTCCTAACTGCAAGTTTCAGAATCTTCAGAACATAATTACACATAATTACAGCTATTACTGTCAAGGCCAGTGTAGTGGTGAGAGGAATAAAAACTTCTCCCACTAAATTCTTCTAATAGCTTCAGTCCATGTTGCCAGAATCCAGAGACCAAAGTACTGCAATTATGATATTTGTGCTAGTAGTATAAACAAATGAAGGTTGAAGAAGTACATAGTTGTCATGGTTTAAGCCCAGACAGCAACTAAGCACCACGCAGCCACTCACTCACGCCTCGTTCCCCCTGGCAGTGGGATGGGGAGGAGAATTGGAAAAAAAAGTAAAACTCATGGGTTGAGATAAGAACAATTTACTAACTAAAGTAAAATAAAATGTCATACTAACAATAATAAAAATATAATGATAATAACAACAACAACAATAATAATGGAAAGGAATATAATAATTATAAAAAAAAATACCACAAGAAAGTGATGCACAATGCAGTTGCTCACCACCTGCTGACCAATGCCCGAGCAGCGATCTGCCCCTCCCAGCCAACTCCCCCCAGTTTATATACTGAGCATGACATTCTCTTCAAGTACTGAAAACAGATATAAAATTGTATATGTCCCTTACTAATTTATTATCAGGGTTTTCAAGTTGCTTTCATTTCTCCTTGCCAAACTGGTCTGACTTCAGCACATACAGTGCTTAATATTTTGTGGGACTCATCTGGATGCCAAACAATGCAATGTTGGAATACTTTATTTAATGCAAGGTCTATGTAAAATAAAATATTTTGCAATTATTCTTTCCAAAGGAATAGAAAGTTCTCTGATCTTTTCTCTTTTCTTTCCTTAAATTCTGTTGTATTAATGATACATTGTTGTTACTTGCAGAGCACTTCTCAAATAATAGGATGGTAAAGCCTTTGTGATATTTCATATCCACATATACCTGGTCATGAGTATAAAAGATGAATAGCGTTCACCACACTACACGTAAATTATTTTCCATGCTCAGAATTCAGTCTTATCACATTGCAATTATATTTCTTCTGTCATGCCAAATCCGTTCATTCGTACAAATCTCTTCCCCTATGTTTCCAACAAAGAAATAGATGATAGCAGCAGAAAAAACCCCAACCTTACCATCGATATCAAAGTCTTTAAGACATTAAGGATGAATCCTTTAATCAATAGAAAATCTTGAACCACTTACAGCAGTTAGCATGTGGGTCTAGTTAACAATGGTGTTAGCATATAAGATGTAGTTAACCCTACTGGTTAAAGGATTAGTTTAGTTATTAGAATAGAATACCTTAAGAGTAAGCAGCCTGTCAATCATCATGAAAGTTATGAATCTGTCCAGAACTTTCCAAAGGAGTAGACCATGAGCACCAGTGGCAGCCAGTTGATAGGTGTTGAGCTAATGTGAACAGGTCAGTAAAAAAATCAGGTGTTCTCAACCCCATTCTGTAACTGACGGTGCCTGGGGTCACCCAGGGAGAGAACTCCAGGGACCCCCAGGTCCTGGTCCAGAGCTCCACACAGCATGGCTGGAGTCTGTACCTGGATCTGCCCAACTTTCTTCTGCACTGCATCATCTCTCCCACAGAACAGCGAAATTGTGTGATTCATAAAATTGCATATGTCTGTGATTAAAATGTTTTGCTATCCGAGTCCATTTAGTCTCCCCACTCTCATTTGGCTTCAACTGTGACACCACCGTCTCTCAGAGAAGGTCCCTTGCTGTCAGGCAACAGAAGTCAGCCTCTTTTCTATGGTCCCTTGAATATGACTGACATAAAGAGGAATCAATTCAACTGCAAAAAAACTATGTGAAACTTGAATCTAGAGGTTCTCTCAACTTACACACCTCTTAACTGTAGATTCATTTTTTCCTGTTGGATCAGTTCCATTTTGCCCAGTGAATCTTTGCATATTTGTACAAAGAGAGAATGGGGCAGACGAAAAACAGATCTTATTTTAATCTCTTCTGGAGTAATTATGCAACCACAAAGCCAGTTCTTGTAACCAAATGATATACATTTCTTAGGAGATTGACTTTAGGTCCAAATATTGAGATATGTTACATGTCTGTTGAAAGTGAAGTCTTAACAGCTAGAGTATTCAGGAGGCTCTCAGTTTCTCTAAGAACCTAGACAGAAGCATTTCCTGTAAGTGTTTTGACATACTGCCATTCTGTGAGCAAAAACAAATATTCAGTCAGGAATTGAGTCAGTTGTAGCAGGCAGGCATCACTGTGCCCAGTAGCCAGTGAAACTATTTAATAATATACACAAACTGAATCTCTAAATCTCTTCTGCCATGGTGAGCAATGTCATCATCCCATGAATATCTATCATCCTGAAAAAGGAATAGTTTCCAGTACTCCTTAGAGACTACGTATTTATTTGAGCTGTATCTTAATAGCACAGTCCAGCCCTTGTCATTATGATTCCATTATACACAATACTGGAATTTTATGTTTAGAAGAAACATTAAATTTTAAATATTCACAAAACACAAGGTAAGCTACTCACAGATGGAATAACTGTAGTAGACAACTCATAGGAGTGATTCTTTGTAATGTACTGCAGTATGTAAATAAAATATTGTAGGCAGTTTTCCTTGGCATATATAGAGGTCTATTATTTAGCATATGTGAGCTCTTCAGGGCTCAGTAAGCTAATAAGGAAATTGTGAGCATCACAAGAAAAGTCCCCAATCCTGGTATAACTTTCTTCTCTAAGAAGATTTCTGTGGCTGTATTTTTTGGAAAATAAGAACAAAGTGGCTTAGAGTATACATGTTGGTAACACACATATCATAGGCTGCATATATTTGAGGACCATGCATGTAACAATGTTTTAAAATGCATTTGACACACAACTGAAAATCTGTCTTGACAAAATAATGAAGAAAAAAGCTAACTCAGGAAGCATAGGGGTTTGTGGGTTTTGGTTTTGTTTGTTTGTTTGTTTTTCTTTTAATGGTTTTAATACAAGATCTGTAAGTTAATGATTCTCTCTTAGAATCATAGAATATCCCAAGTTGGAAGGGACCTACAAGAGTCATTGAATCCAACTCCTGACTCCACACAGGGCAACCTAAAAGTTCAACCATATATCTAAGAGCGTTGCTCAAGTGCTTCTTGAACACCAGCAGGCTTGGGACCATGATCACTTCCCCAGCGACCTTGTTCCAGTTTAACCACCCTCTCAGTGAAGAATTTTTTTCCTAATAGCCTATCTGAATTTTCTCTGACATAGCTTTAAGTCATTCCCTTGCAGTCTATCACCAGAAACCAGAAAGAAGAAATCAGCACCTCTCTCTCTACTCCATGTCATAAGGAAGTTGCAGACACCAATGACGTCAGCCCTCAGTCTCCTCTAAGCTGAACAAGCCTACTATCCTCAGCTGCGTCTTGTAAGACATGCCTTCTAGTCCTTACACTGTCTTTGTTGCCCTCCTTTGGACACATTCTCATATTTTTAAATCTTTCTTATATTGTAGAGCCCCAAACTGCCCACAGTAGTTGAGAATCTGAGTAAAATTTTCAGACAGAAAATAATAGGAAATTGCACAATTCCATATTTCTGTAATAATATCTTTGGAGAATGCTGAATTGGACAGGACAATTATTTTCTTTTGTTGTACAAGTTAATTCTTGTGACTCCCTTTCTCTGTGGGGAAAAAATCTTGGTGTGCACAATATACTAAATTGTTAAAATCATAGGAGATACTAACTTTCTTAAATACAACTACTTTAGGTGGTTTCTGACCAAAATATCAGTTTATGAGCTTGTTCCTGTGAAAAAAATCACAGATATTTTAATGACCATAGATATTAAAGCATCAGCATTCAAAAGAAATTGCATCTAACAATCAGTGCTATAGAACTGAACAATACTGACTGAGAAAGAAAAAAGTTAAACGAATTGAGCTCATCTAAAGTTATCTGCATCATTGTTTTCATAAGAAGGCATCTACTGATAGATCCTTGCAAAGAATAAAAAACAAACAAAACAACCTGGGTTTATTTCTGAGTTTTAGAATATTTCTTCAATAACTTAGGTATAACCTAGAATTTTAAAGCAATGACCCAATCTAACCTTATCTAATTTATGCAAAACAGGATCACATTTAATGCATGTAAATGTATTTGTCCTGCATCTTTAGCTCTCTAGAATTGTCAATATCCATTGCTATTTTATAAGTCTGACCCGATACAACAAAAAGATTCACAATATGCACTAGACTGTTTTTCGTTCTTTTACATATTTCCATACATTGAAAATAAAGGACATACAAGTTTGTAGTCACTAATTTTTTAATGGAAAATATATCCCATTGGTGAGGACAGTGCCTACACTTTCAGGTTTTTTTTGTTCCTGGTGATGATGCTGTAACTCATACCTTCATCATTCAGAAATGCATTTCTCAAAATATGCAGCTAACTACTATTGCTACTAAGTGACAAATCTAGCAATTTAAGTAATTTTCTACATACATCAGTCCACCCAGACCTACTTGTAAGGTAACTTCAGGGGATATTTTGAAGTCATAATGCCTTCGAGAACTGGAAACGATCTGTTATAATCAATATTCTGTCAACCTACAAGGACATACACATCTCATGCTTTCCTGAACAATTTCTGAAATTCTTTGCTGATGTTATTAAAGGGAAATTACAGCTCCTGTTCCAGCTATGTCATTAAACACTAGGTAAGATCAGAGACAGAATGCAGACCAAGTGCTGTAAAGGCTGTACAAGTAAATTATTCAACTTGATTTCACAGGACAGAAGGTCAATACCGCTGTCACATGCTTCTGAAGGTTTAGTTTATCCATAGTCATTCATAAGAAGTATGCACTACATTTTCAAAGAAGCAATTAACCAAAACATATTTCATGTTTGGTTATTTTATGGCTATTTTAAACAATGGAGAAGCTTTGAGGTATTAGGAGATATATCTTCCATTACTTTACTTGAAAAAAGCAAACCAGGAAAAAAACACCTTGTTGTACCTCAAAACATTTATTGCCAAAGTAACTCATGATATTAGCCTTATTTAGAAAAGGTGTCTTTCAATGGGAACGATAGTTTTGACTGACTAAAACCATGCTCAGCAAGTGTAACTTTTGCAAATTTGCCTTTGTTTTTTTGCTTATTCTGAAAGGTAGCATCATTTCTGAAAGTGATTTACCTTGTAAATTGAACCAACGTGGCACTCTCTCTTATCCCCAATGAGAAACAACATTTGATAGTGTACTTGCAGACAAAAGCACAGTTCATGCACATTTCATGACACTGAACTGTGTACATTTAACTTTCTCTTAATACAATCTTTTTATGGAACTACAGTACAGTAAAAGGTCCTATAAATGTCTGATCACTCTGTTAGTAGAGAACTGGTATTAAAAAACGATCTAAGTGACCACTTAGCTGATTTGTTAATTATGAAGCCTTTGCTTTGACAATCAAACTCTTCCCTTACCTTTATTTTTTAATTGGCTCATGCTGAATTTCAGAAATTACACTTGACCTGTTGATTCACCCTGTGAACTCAAGTTATTTGAAATGTAGCACTCAACCAATACATGCTATTAAACCTTAGCTCTGAAAGAATCTGCAATATATATATGAGTGCATAGGGGGGTGTGTATAAACACCAGAAAGATGAAATCATAGCTGAATTAATAGAAGAATGTCCATAGATAATTCACAAATAATTCATTGTGCTTATTTCACTTAAAATAAAATTTATAAAATATTTTTCCACAAGTGGGTATTCCATTAGAAAATGCCAGTTTCTTCAGACTCAACCTTTTTGAACAAATACATATTCCCCTGAAAGTTTCAAATGGAAGATTTCTCAGTCTGAACATTACATTTCTAGTAAAAGTCAGAGGTAATAACTTTTGTCCCAGAAGTTAGGTCCCTTAGAGAATTAATTTGAATGCAGTACAAGATTTCCATGAAAATCTTTATTCAGGAAGCTATACCATCAATCTCATTTCCATACAGACCTGAAGAGAAACTGGCATCCATGAGATTCCACAGACGTCTTTGTTTAGAGCACTCAACGAGGAAGTGGGGCCCCTGATCCTTGCACCAGCCATGCTATTGCTTTGTAGCACTATTCTGAACTGAAATATACACTGCTCTGTATTTTAATTTGTTAGTCTGACCTGATGTAGCACAGAATAGATTCAAAAGTTGCACGAAGTATACAAGGTATACGTTCTCTTAGATATTTCCATAAATTCATATATGTAAGTTCACAGTCACTCTTATTTTTTTAAATGGAAAATATACCCTACTGGTCAGAACAATGGCTAAACTTTAAGGTTTTTGTTGTTTCAAATGATGCTTTAATCTCATGCATTCAACAGTCAAAAATGCATTCCTCTAAATATATAATTATCTGCATTTTATTTTCTTACCTATTTTTAAAATAAATCTCCTGAGGAGGAAATGAACACACAGCATTTGTACATATTTGTATCATAAGCAAAGGAAGAGATGAAGAGAATTGAATAGCTACAAGGAAATACACACAATAGGAGTAAATTCAGTATATCGTAACACTTTGTGTTTTCTTACAACAAAAGTGTTGAAGAAAATTCTTACTCCCTTAGCATTCTGAACATAGCTGTCTCCTGAGGACCTGGACTTGTTGCCCATGAATTATGCAGGTTGTAAAACAAAAGGTAGAGACCTATAGGAACTGCATCCAAGAAAGAGACATACTGAAGTTTTAAAATTGGTATATGGCAGCAGCTGGGAATAGTTCTGTTTGTATCAGTGTTATCAGGATTGCTGGTGCTAGCAATACTAATTTTTCTTGTAAAACAGCTAGAACTACAGTTATGGTCTTTTTACATTGCTCTGCAACAGAATGTCCACATTCCTCACTCTCTCAGAAAGGACCTACATGAACTAGAAGAATTGTAACGATTTATTAATTTTAATACATTTAAAAATATATAGTTATATTTTCATATGGGCATTCTGAAATGAAACAATTAATCTTCAGTTTTCATATAATTACATTTAGAGGCAATAAAGAGTATAATTACAGAAATATTTGTTAATTCACCCCACTTGCACATATAAGGATATAGACCTGTCATAACCTTCAAAGAAGAGAGGGTTATTTTGTAAATTTAATTAATCCGTGTTATGGGTTTGTGTGGTGTGGTTTTCTTTGGTCGTGGGGGAGGGGGCTGCAGAGGTGGCTCCTTTAAGAAGCTGCTAGAAGCTCCCCCGGCTCCAAAGAGTCGGACCCACCTCTGGCCCAGGACTATCCCAGAAGTGACGGTGAGAGCGCCTCTGGGAGAACATATTTAAGAAGGGGAACCGGCAGCGTGGGGCTGGAAACGTGAGAGGAACACCTCTGCTGATACTGGAGTCAGTGAAGAAGGAGGGAGAGGAGGGGCGCCTGAGGAGGCTGATGGCTCTGCAGCCCGTGGTGAGAAGGCAGGCTGTGCCCCTGCAGCCCATGGAGGTGAACGGTGGAGCAGAGGCTCCCGAAGACGGCCGTAACTCCATGGTAAAAACCGCGCTGGAGCAGTGTGTGACTGGAGAGCAGCCCGCGGAAAGGACCCGCGCCAGGGAGTATTCGGAAAGAACTGAAGCCCATGGAGAGAACCCACGCCAGGGAAGGTTCTGAGGAACTGCAGCCCGCGGAAAGGAACCACGTTGGAGAAGTTGGTGAAGGACTGTCTGCCGTGGGAGGGACCGCACGGTGGAGCAGGGGATGAGTGAGGAATCTTCCCCCTGAGGAAAGGAGCGGTAGAGACAACATGTGGTGAGCTGACCCCCCAACCCCCATCCCCTGTTCCCCTGCGCTGCTGGTGGGAGGAGGTAGAAAGAACCGGGAATGGAGCTGAGCCGGGAAGGCGGGAGGGGTGGGGGGAGGTGTTCTGATGTTTGGTTTCCCTTCCTAATATCCTTGGTTTTGATTTGATTTGTAGTAAATGAAATTGATTTTGTTTCTTCCCCAAGTTGAGCCTGTCTTTTGCCCGTGACCATAAGTGGGAAGTGATCCCTCCCAGTCCTTGTCTCGACCCACGAGCATGCCTTTGGATTTTCTCCTCATCCCAACGTGGCCAGGCGAGGGGGTGGGGGGTGAGTGAGTGGCTTCGTGGTGCTTTGTTACTGGCTGGCCTGAAACCGAAACCAGACAATCTGCCATAGGATTTGGAAGTAAAAACATGAATCATATCATATAATATCAGAATAATTTAAGTATTATCATAATTTAATCAATATATCAAGATATTAAACCCCCCTCATCATCTGATCACCAAACAGATAAAGTCACTATGTCTATGTTTCTGTTAATAAATCTATGAGTGTTTCTGAGTTCCTAAGCATAGTGCTTATCCCAGTCTGCATCACAGCTCCATCTCAGGGTGAAACAAGGCGCATACCAGTTTCTTATTTCACATTACCCAGTTTCTGTGAAAAGAAAACCTAGAAATAACAGTTCATGGTAATTTAAATGCAAGTTCCACATCACTCAGATCGTAACTGAGATTTTGGTTACATGAATAAGTGATAACTATGAATGTATGATTCAAAAGTACAAAAACTGCAATATAACTATGTATAATTTAGTGGCAGTATAAAAATGAAGGGGTGCATCTATAGAATCTTTTGCAGAAAATTGCAAGTGAGCTCTGCCTATGCTGAAGCTGACTAAGCT
Source organism: Pandion haliaetus (assembly GCA_013401275.1). NCBI lineage: Eukaryota > Metazoa > Chordata > Aves > Accipitriformes > Pandionidae > Pandion > Pandion haliaetus. Next base: position 46,969 of record VYZV01033147.1, read on the forward strand.
TTTGGTAATAGGGCAGCATCAAGTCCAAATTAATAAACCTTTCTTATCCGTGGTTCAAGCTTAGTACCATGCTAATGAAGATACATGGCTGCCTTTTAGCTTGGAGCATGGGTAGATTCTGCTTTCAAAAGGTGATGCAGACTTACACTGAAAGCATATTATGCATGAAGGCATTGGTACTGTCTCCAATAACAGTATTAAGGAATCAAAATGAGGGAGTGAATGGAATGTATTTGGAGTGTATATGTAAGTCATATGTAAAAATACACACACAAAATTTTTAAACTTAAGCTATTAGAAAGAAGAAAACTGTCTAGGTGCATATAGGTGGCCAGAATGCAATTCACAGTGGCACAGAATATCCCTCAGTTTTTATACTTCTGAAAGTAAATGCATCATTTTCCCCCTATGCCTCTCCAATAAAGCCATTCTGTTATTGATTTTCTTTTGTTTTATTTTCCTTATAAAACTTTCAATGTCAGCCTTGTACTAAGAAAAATCAGGTTTTGTCCTACAGATAATGGTACTTACTGTGTTAGAAAAGGTTAGACTCTACTACAAATGACAGCCATAACTGCTCCACTGCTCCAAAGTCCTTCCTTTGTCCTACACAGAAACGTGCATGGAAATAAAAAGAGTCATGTTACAGTACACTGAAACCCCATTCACTAATATCTTACACATTTATTGCACAGAATTTAGGAGGGAGGAAAAAAACCTGATTAAGAAACATGGACAATGTAAACTCTAGGTACTTATAGGCTTCATTTATTATAATGCACATACTAGTTCAAAGATAAACAGGGAAGAATGAAAAAATGCAGCTATCCAACATTATAAAACAACTCGTATCTCAGCAATGCAGGTAAGGGCAAAGCAGGTATTTTTTTCTAAAATTAATAGAAAAAATGATACTTTGTATAATAGCAATTGGAAACATATTGGTCCTAAAAGCTCCAGGGATTTCTTGAACTGACTAATATTGCCTTTAGCTGCTATTATAGAGCACTCAGGGCTGAGACACTGTATTAAGCTTGTTTATGTTATATTATTTGTCCTTTCACATCACCTCAGGGGAAAAAAAAAAATCTGTAACAAAGCAGAGAGTCTTAAAGAACATGCCTGCTTACCAACAAATGCCTATCTCCAATTTCTGATGGATAAAAGATGTTTTAGTTTCATGAAGTCAAGAACCAGTGTGGTTTTATTTCTATTTATCTATGTCTACTTAGATCAGAAAGAATGGTAAAAGGTTGGTACTTTTAAACTATCAAAGAAGAATATAATGAAAAAGTAATCTTAAATTGCATACATTTTCATCAGTCTGTTTTAACTCTTTGTTAACCTGAACGATTTCTAGGCCTGTGAAAAGAAATTTTTAAGACTCCTTTATTTTCCTAGAGGCTGGCTCTATCAATGAAAACTCCTTCCTTCCTTCCTTGATGCTATCACTCCATTGCCAGTATTTGAAAACCATCCCAGTACTAACAGGAGATCAATCTCTACGTTTTTTAACTTCAGAAAGTTATGGTAAGCCAGTTGAATCAAACATCTACTGCCTAAGAAAAATTAAACCCATGCTGTAGTGGGGAACTGTAGAAATCAGCCAGTACAAAATGCTGAACCTAAGTCTAGCCATTCCAAAAATAGATCAAAACCTACAATTGGACTGAATAAAGTGCTCTTCAACCTGCTTGACTAATCAGATTGGACATCTGGAATGTAGGAGACACTGATGAAGACAACAATCTACTAGAGTTGAATCAAATATTTGTATTATTACCTACACCCAACCATTAAGTGGGTTATTACAGGTATTGCTTTAGAATATAGGATATTCTGAATTAATGCACTTGAAGCTATGTCCCTGTTACAATTAAATATGCAGTATGTCTTGGAAATGATAAGAAAGATTGCATGGCATGATGGTTAATTCATATCCAGATTCCAAAGAAGAATACCATCAACCAGGGAGACAAAAAAAACACCTTTACAATATCATAAACTACATTTCTGTCACTATAAAAACTGAGTCCTGGCTGTGAGGACAAATAACATGGTACTGCTTCTATCTTCCTGCCTAAAACCATTTTTTCTCTAAAAAATTAGTGTAGCCTCATCTATAGTTCTTTAAAGAATATTTCCTGGCACGTAGCATCCTGGGACTCATGTTTCAACACTGTGTTAACAAGTACTAGCTGGCACTTGCCAAACTGTTCCAGGAAGCATGCTAACAGTCATGTATCAGCTCTTGGTATTTTTTCCTGGCTCCATTTACATTCCTAGTACAGACACTCTACTGAGTATCTGGGTGGAAGTGGAACATCTGGGTTCAATTCTCTGTTCTACATGGAACAAGAATATTGAGTTGATTCTGTTTTCACAAGATTCAGGTAAATGCTTCAAGTACTGATGAACAGGGAGATACCGCAAGGGCCTTTCACTTTTTCTTGTGGAAAAGAGAGTAGGAGAGGGGGAATGAGATGCTTAAGCTAAAAAATGAAAATATCTACAGGTTTTATGTCAAGACCAAGAAAGAAAAAAGAATACCAAATTTGACAATTTCACTATAGCTGTCTGACTCTTTGTAGTATTAATGTAGGCAACAAGGGAATTTGCTTTTAATAAAATGAGGAATTAAAGAACTCTGAATTTATAAAGCTGAACAGTGATTTGGGGAAGGTACATTTTGAACTTAAATCTAAAATATCTGCCTCATATCTCTCTCTTTGTGGACCTAGGCTGTACTACAAAAATACTTTTGAGTATCTGAGGCTTAATTCTTCTGAAAAAAACTAAGAATTAATACATCACATACAGTTCAGGTTTTTATTTCTTCATGATGCTAAAATGTCACATTGTGCTGGACATACTCTCACAGCTGTGCTGATGTTGGACAAGTTCCTTGCCTCAGCCTGGAAAAAAAACTCCTAAAATTTTCCTTTTTTGCAAGTGAAATTAATGTTTGAAAAATCAGTACCTGCAGTTTGTGCTCTGTTATGCAGTTTACTATCTCCTCTAATTCTACAGACTTCAATGGACTTCCAACAGACTTTTATAAGCAGAATATGATTCACGTATGATGTACAGATCTCTTTCAACACAGATATGGCAATCTTCTTTACTTCCAGTACAGCAAATTTTACTATGTGTATAAAACTGACTTTTAATATTTACTAGGGAAAAAATAAAGTAGATCAGCTGAACCGAGGTAGTATTAATGCCAATTGTTAGGTTTTGCACTGTGTTATGGGTTTGTGTGGCGCGGTTTTCCTTGGTGGCAGGGGAGGGAGGCTGCAGAGGCGGCCCCTTTAAGAAGTTGCTGGAAGAATTCGCCGCCCCAAAATGTCGGACGTGCGCGCCAAAATGTCGGACCCGCCTCTAGGCGGGGAGT
>VYZV01033147.1:50779-61722 GCA_013401275.1 Pandion haliaetus
AGAGGCAGAAATCATCGGGAGTGGAGCTGAGCCGGGAAGGCGGGAGGGGTGGGGGGAGGTTGTTCTGATGTTTAGTTTCCCTTCCTAATACCCTTGTGTTTTGTTTTTGATTTGATTTGTAGTAAATGAAATTGATTTTGTTTCTTCCCCAAGTTGAGCCTGTCTTTTGCCCGTGACCATAAGTGGGGAGTGATCCCTCCCAGTCCTTGTCTCGACCCACAAGCCTGCCTTTTTATTTTGTCCTCATCCCAGCGTGGCCAGGCGAGGGGGGTGGGGGGGGAATGAGCGGCTTCGTGGTGCTTTGTTACCAACTGAGCTGATCTGAAACCACGACACACTGAAATAAAGCTTTGCATAGAAGTCTCTCCACTAGGGGCCGCACAGAGACTGCTTAAATATTACCTGTAAACTAGATTAAAACTCATATCAGAGATTGTAAACACAATCAAACTGAAAATAATGCTTTGATCCATGATGAGAGCAATTTAAACTCCTCAGGAAGAGTCACTGCTGTTTTTTTTCTGATCATTTGTTTGCTTGTTTATTTTGAATGTAAGTAACATTCTAATTTTATTTTTTTAGTTATAAAACATTGACCACTTTGGAAAAAATGAAGTCTTGCACTTACTGCATTGTTATAAATCATACTGCATAAAATGTACTCTTTCCTTTCTCATATTAGGATAAACTATACTAACATGGGGGGCAATGCTGCTTCAAGTAAAGCTAAGGGAAAATCTTTTTTCTCCTAAGTCCTGAGGAAGCAGAAAGCTTCAGGTTTTGACAGAGGCCCAAACCAGGACCTCTTTTTTTGGTGCTCCCCGCGGTGTTGCAATTTCTGCTGAGGAAGTGACAGGGCAGGAGCAACGAGACCATCCTCATTTCAGGAGAGGTGGTAAGGGTAGAAATACATCTGCAGTGTCCCAGTTGGGTCCCTGAGACAAGGGTGGCACATCGACCATGGGCACACCACTTTTCCCGGTGGGGACCAAGGAGTGCTGAGCCTGCCTGCAACACCCACCGCCCTAGTCTGAGGGGAACTGGCACCATTGGCCTGGGGGCCCGAGGAATGTCGGCAAGGATGCATAACACCAGAGAGGAGGGGCTGGTGATAGTCTTTGCAGATCACTTTTCAGAATATTAATAGGGAGGTTATCTGTGTTAATTTGAGCCTAAGTAACTTACTATTTTAATAATACCTGTTTCATAATAACAACAGTATTTGGTTATATATTGAAGATTTCAGTTAGGCCAACAACAATCCTTGGCTCTTCAGATGCATAAGGTTTGTTCCTGTTTGCTTATAAAGCAAAGAGTTTATGAATTCAGTTGTCGGGGATGAGGAAGTTTCACCCAACTCAGTTGCTCCTGTGTTTCCAAGCAGTTCTTGATGGGTGCACATGAAGTTGACTAATGGCTTAGGGGTTCTTCATGCCTGATTTTCTTTTCTTGTTATGTCTACAGTGAATCCCAGGTATCTAAGTAAAACTATGGCTAACAATGCATTGACTTTCTGAAGTGATCAGTTTTGTTTTTCTTCTCATGTAAATCTGGTCCTTCCACAAAATCCAGGATGCCCCAAGAACTACTATTACGATCTCACTTGAATACAATGTTTTAAAAACCTAAATTTGAAAGTTAGCAGTTTAAGTTATGAAATAATGTTATTATTAGGATTACTGTTATTATTGCTGCTGTCAATACAAATGCTACTGCCAATACTGCTGCCAAGCTGATGAAGTATAGGATGAATGAGCAGACTGTGAAGTCTGTGGAAAACTGGCTGAAGGGATGGGTCCAGAGGGTAGTGATCAGTGGCACAAAGTCTGGTTGGAGGCCAGTAAATAGCAGTGTACACCAGCGATCAATACTAGGTCCGGTCCTGTTTAATGTCTTCATTAATGATCTGGATGATTGGGCAGAGTGTGCCTTCAGCAAGTATGCAGATGACACAAAACTGGTAGGAGTGGCTGATACACCAGAGGCTTGTCCAGCCATACTGAGAGACCTCAACAGGCTGGAGAAATGGTCTGAGAGCAATCTCACGAAGTTCAAAAAGGAGAATTGCAAAACTTTGTACCTGGGGAGGAACAACCCCAGGCACTGATATTCTAGCTGACTGGTCCCAGCATAAGGAGCTTTGCAGAAAAGACCCTGGGGGTCCTGGTGAACACCAAGTTTAACATGAGCCAGAAATGTGTCCTTGCAGCAAAACAGGTTAATGGCGTCCTGGGCTGCATTAGGAGGATTGTTGCCAGCAGGTCAAGGGATGTGATCCTTCCCCTCTGCTCAGCACTGGTGAGGCCACATCTGGAGTCTTGTGCCTAGTTCTGGGCTCCTCAGTACAAGAGATATGGACATACTGGAGAAAGTCCAGCAAGGGCCACAAAAGTGATTGAGGGACTGGGGCATCATATGTCCTGTGAGAGAAGTTCAGCCGGGAAAAGAGAAGGCTTGGGGGGGGAATCTCAACAATGTATGTAAATACCTGAAGGGAGGGTGGAAATAGGATGGAGCCAGGCTCTTTTCAGTGGTGCCCAGTGACAAGATCACAGGCAATGGGCACAGACTGAAACGCAGGGGGTTTCCTCTGAACACCAGGAAACACTTTTTTACTGTGAGGGTGAATGAGCACTGGCACAGGTTTCCCAGAGATGTTGTGGAGTCTCCATCCTAGGATATACTAAAAATCCATCTGGACACTGTCCTGGGTAGTCTGCTTGAGCAGAGGGATTAGACCAGATGACCTCCAGATGTTCCTTTGAACCTCAACCATTCTGTGATTCTGTGATTAGTCCATACAAACAAAAAAAACCTACTTTGGTCATTTGAACACTTACTGTACAAAATACTTGAATCCTTTTTATTGTTAGCATAGATTCTGAAGCTATTTCTCTTCTTTTAATTTTCTCCCATAAATTGTATACATTTATTTGTAGTCTCTGAACTGACTACCTATAGGTTCAGTATAAGAAATACAGTGCAGTAAGGTTGCAGTATTCTTCACAAACATGCTAGAAATATGTATTATGTATGTGTATATGTATATAATGATATATATCACAAAGGGGACAACTACTTTGAATTTTTACAGGGTCCATGAGGTACAAAATTAATTCCAAAATTCAGAGCCTGATTTTAAATACACTCTTTGGTCAGAGGAGGATGAAGAACACTGTTAATTCAAAAGTGACAGAGAAAAATTTCAAAGGAGATTTCCAAACTTAAGCTTTTTAAATCCATGTTGAAATACTCCAGAGAAGGCAGTGATAGTTAGAAGAGCTAAGAATATTACTTCAGTGATTAAAAAGGTTGCTCTGGAATTCTTTAAATGAAGTAACTTTTCTTTCAGTGTGTTTTAGTTGGTTTAATCAACGTGCCCTGACAAATCATGGTAACTTTGTGTTATGGGTTTGTGTGGCGCAGTTATCCTTGGTAGTGGGGGGAGGGGGCTGCAGAGGTGGCTCCTTTAAGAAGCTGCTAGAAGCTCCCCCGGCTCCAATTCAGACCCACCTCTGGCCCAGGCCGACCCCATCAGTGATGGTGAGAGCACCTCTGGGAGAATATATTTAAGAAGGGGAACCAGGTGTGTGTGGGGGTTGGAACGTGAGAGGAACACCTTTGCAGATCCCGAGGTCAGTGAAGAAGGAGGGGGAGGAGGGGTGCCTGAGGAGGCTGATGGCCCTGCAGCCCATTGTGAGACGGCAGGCTGTGCCCCTGCAGCCCATGGGGGTGAACGTGGAGCAGTGTGTGACTGGAGAGCGGCCCGCAGACAGGACCGACACCAGGGAAGTTCGGGAAGAACTGAAGCCCGCGGAGAGAACCCGCGCTAGGGGAGGTTCTGAGGAACTGCAGCCCGTGTAAAGGACCCACGTTGGAGAAGTTGGTGAAGGACTGTCTCCCGTGGGAGGGACCCCACGGTGGAGCAGGGGACGAGTGAGGAATCTTCCCCCTGAGGAAAGAAGCAGTAGAGACAATGTGTGGCGAACTGACTCAACCCCCATCCCCTGTTCCCCTGCGCCGCAGGGGAGAGGAGGTAGAAAGCACCAGGAATGGAGCTGAGCCGGGAAGGCGGGAGGGGTGGGGGGAGGTGTTCTGATGTTTGGTTTCCCTTCCTAATACCCTTGTGTTTAGTTTCTGTTTTGATTTGTAGTAAATTAAATTGATTTTATTTCTTCCCCAAGTTGAGCCTGTCTTTTGCCCGTGACCATAAGTGGGGAGTGATCCCTCCCAGTCCTTGTCTCGACCCACAAGCCTGCCTTTGTATTTTCTCCTCATCCCAACGTGGCCAGGGGCCCGGGTGGGGAGTGGGCAAGAGGCTTCATGGTGCTTTGTTACCGGCTGAGCTGAAACCGAAACCACGACAGTCCTTGATTACTGGCTTTGAAAATGCTGGCCTTTCTCTTGGTATGAGGTCATAATTTATAAAAAAGAACCCCCCCAAACCTCTGATTTTTAGTGAGAATTGTCCCTTAGTCTTGTAAATAATAATATATCATTATGAGCAGAATTATTTGCAACAATTACAAGCTTTTACTGTATCCATCATTATATTCCTCCTAAGTTAATAAGAAAAACAGATTTACAATATCTTTAAATATAATTTATGCTTGGTTTTGCTACCAAATTCATTACATCTATTAAGAGAATGAAATGAAACAACATAAGCACTTTCATGGTGTATAGACCGTAAATTATTTTCTTTAAAAGATTAATCCTGTATACATATAAGTTCAGTAAATAGTCTATGTGTGCAGTCTCTATATATTCACATACAACTTCCCAAATAAAACTATTTCCATGATACTCATAATGTTCATATATCTATACACACACAAAAATACTTTTGTACACACCTCATTTGGGGTGTATGTACATAAATATATACATTTGTGTACATACACCTAAGTAGGACTATTTACAGTTAGATATAATTGCATTTCTTGTATTCATGACAGATTCTACAGTTTCCTACAAAAAAGACTACAAGATATACTTGAGAACTGTTCACAATGACTTTTTTCATAAATATTGGAAGCTTCACTGCTAGAAGATATTACTCCTATAAATTATGATTGTCAGTACTAACAGTCTAGATAAAGTCTGTGCCCCTTGTCATTTTAGCAGCACTTCCTATTAACATAGTCACAAATGGTTTCCCATAATATGGTAGTTACACCTGTATGATTTGATTGGCAGCAACATCTATAATAACATAGTATTATTGTCTGTGGCAGTTGCTGATAAGTTTAAGAACCAGTTTATATTTGATGAGCACCGTACTAGAAATATGCACCTAAGTTTTGAAAAATGTACCTGCTGTCAGTAGGTACAATTTGAGAATACTTGCTCCACAGAGAGGGGGAGACTGGTTGCCACACTGTAATTATTAATCCTTTAGACATTAATGAACTTTCTTTTGGCTAAATTACTGTGTTTATTAATAATTCATAAAAATTGGCCAACCATTTAACACACTGCATGCAGCTGTCTAATAAGGAGGTAGTGCCTTTTCATTTGCTCTTGGAGTGTTTAATAATTTAAAAGATGAACGGGACAGGATTTTGCAGTATGCTAATAATGTGTCACTAATAAGTGAAGAATACAAAAGAACATATATGTTCCTTTAGCCTTGCTTTTGCAATTTGTTATTAGCTCTGTAACAAAGAAAATTAGGTCCTTGGGAGATAAAAAATATCAAGGAGAATAAGTAGAAATAATATTATTTTATACTTCCTCAAGCTAATGACACACTAGATTTAAAAGATTTAATGGTCAGCTTTCCTATATGATATGTGCACAGAGAACTAAACAGGGCTTCCTGCAGTGTGTCCAGAATCTTAATTGCCATGCATTTCGCAGAAAGTCCCAGAAGAGGGAGATGTTTACTCTCAAATAGAGAAGGAAATTTTTTTAACCTTCTAGGATTCATTACATTACTAAGATCAGTAAAGGAACAGTGCCCTTTTCCTCTTCAAATAAAATTGGGGTAATTAAGACATTATTTTTGTTCTTAAATACAGTGCTATAGATTAGCTGCTGTTTCCTCTTCTATTTGGCTCTTCATCCATCAGATCTGTGGAAAATCCCACCTGTACAAAGTGCGTATTTATTCTAACAAATTCACTTGTCTTCTCTTTAAAGAAATGTGACACCTGTTGAACTGCTAACAGCAATAATCTAGCATGGGGAGAAGCGTTCTGTTACTTCTATCTGCATTTGGAGAAAACCCTTTGAAAATATATTTGTTATGATGACAATGTATGCTCCATCCTCACATCAGCCAGAAGGATATAAAATATCAACTAGTAAAATTAGACTTTTGAAAATTATCAGATATGAATAGGTTTCAACTAAAGTTTTAAAACACTTTGTCAAGGACCAAGTGAATTCTATATAAAATGCAAGTTAGATGACCTGGACAATTACAAGCCATTCATCCTGATACTGGTCCCAAGCATGATAACACAGCTGATGATGTTTGACGTAAGTTATAAAGTTTTTATTAATGCTAACTAACAAAGGTTTATAAAAAATCTTTTCAAACTGATTGAATGTCTATTTTTGATGAGAACTGAAATCTGAATGATACTGCTTTCAGTGTTGAAGGGTTATACTTGCATGCTTGTGTGACACTGTTAGCATGCTCCATGATGTGCCCTTTGAGAAATATGCTATTGACATGCTTGATATTGGGTATTTTAAAGACAAACCAGTTCTCAGATGTCAAAATGTAATTTTAAATAAGGGTCATGAAATAGGGGTATTAGCTGTCCAGGCTCTTTATACAACACATGAAAAGATATGAGCTGCCTTAGAACCCAAGTTAACTTGATACAGAGATGGCTTCTTAGACCTAGACCAAGACAGTGGCTGCACAGACTCGATGTTGCTCTCCAACCACAAGTGCCTCTGCCTTTCTCCTCAAGAAAGGCATGAAATTTACTTTTTTAAATGTTGTCAAATACTCTTTTTAGGGAGTTGAGGTATCTTCCTGCATGGAAAATCAAAATTCAACACCTACTGCTACCCCTCCTGTCAATAAATGGTTGTCTGCTCATTTGAGAAATGTTTCAGGATCAATTTCTAGTACTGCTGTTAAAGCAGGTCCACTGGGTAGAAATGACCTCAAGATTTACCAGATAAAAGACACAGCAAAACATTCCCTGTTCCCTGAGTAGTATCCATATTTTACAGAGGTCACCAGGGTTAGATTCATCTTGCCTAACTATGGATACCCTGAATATAAATGGTGGTATCTGAGAAAGTTACCCCCAATGATTTCTACTGAGGAGAAAAATGCTTAGGTTTAGGATATCAATCCTCTGACCTATTTTGAGCATATGCTTTAGCATGAGATTAGTTGATCCATAAAAGTGCCCATACACGTGTCTAGCTCAGATACAGATGCTTGTATATGGTGAGCTGAATACTACCCAAGATAAATTCCAGACTTCAAACCAGAACCCACATCCTTACATCTCTGGAAGAGAATGATTGTGGGGAAAAAAAACAAAGCCAAATCATACCAAACCAAATCAAACCAAACCAAACCAAACCAAAAATCCTCCCTTATAGACCTTGAGTTTTTTCCTAAACAACACGATAGCTTATCATTGGAAGGGAGCAGTGAAAGCTACCTCCCCCATTCTTTCAGTCCCAGCACCTCTACTCTTGAGCATGGACACCTTAAGCTGTTTATGAAAGTGAGTGGAAGAATTTTAAGAGATGGAAAATGGTTTAAATCACTGAAAACAGAGGGGAAATTGACGATTTATTGTCTATACCCTTGGTCATTGCTTTAAGTGCTGTTATTCCTTAAACCACAGGTTGACATTCAACATATTTTTTAAAACAAAAATTCAACTAAAGTTACATTACATATGGAGTCTGATTCTGTCAGTGTGTGTTATCGCATCTTGATAATGTCTTGTCACTTGATCACCACTGGAGGCTTCCCTCCTCTACAGAAGCAGACAGGCATATTGTGATTAGCCTACAGCTAGTGATGAGGGTAAAAGGAGGTTTACTGGTTCATTTCTGGATTCTGACCAAATGCAGGAGTAAGCTAATCCAGAATTTGATTTCCTGAGCCACTGAAGGGAGCGATCTCTCTGTTCCCACTAGCCCTTACTAGCAGTTCTGCAAGTGCTTGCAGGCACATGAAATAAGACCGGTACTGTGCAGCCTTCCTTCATTCTTATTTCCACCGCTATGCTGATTCATTAATTCTGATGCAGTTCTGTGAAAATGTAATGTTGTGGTTAGACACTAAAAAAGCAAAGCAAGTAAATTCCTCACGGAATTTAAGAATTTCCAGGATTTGACAGCGATAATTGATATTTTCAGTATCATACCTTTCCATGTAATGCCTAAATTCTGCCCTTTTGATATCCTAACAGCTCATGAAGTTAGGCCCTAAGAGTCTAAGCCAGACTTAGCGCATCAGTGTCTTCCTCCTGGGGGAGAGTGATGCTGAAGGATGTATGATGAGACTTATGTGCTGAGGTTTTTGGGGGTTTGTTCTCTAATTCTCTAGCATTCCTTGCAAAACACTTTATTCAAGGAAGTACTTTGGGATGCATTATGTACAGAGTCAAATATTAATCATGGTGATTCTGTCTGGCTTTAGAATATCGTAATTTATTCTAACAACCATATTTCAAATACATGCCTAAGACCTTTTAGAAAGAAAATGCTGCTTTTTGTGAATCATCCAAGAAACATCTGGGGTTTTATTGCTGTTATTATACATATTATGGTTATTAGGATCCTTTTTTTCCTTTCTTCACTATTTTCAGAAAATGTCTTCAATTAAATATATTCAATTAAGTTAAAAATGCATTACTGAAGAATGAAATTATGAAATTCATGAAATGTCAGAGGACAAGTCAAAAGCAATACAATTAAGTTCTTCTTCATACCTCTCTTTAAGAGTAAAAATTTGACTTAAGCAGTATGTAATTTTTTTCTGGCCCCTTTATATATATATATCTGAAGGTAGATGCAGTTTTTTCCCCAGTCCTAATATTTATGTTTGAAATGATATTATTAAATATCTTCTGGTCTTGTAGTATGCAGGATAATGAAAGGTTCTGTTTTTTTGCATTATGCTGTACTATACCATTAGAGGATTATGAAAATGTGAACAAAATTGTTGTGTCCGTGTTATGTACTACTTGCTACTAGGGAGACTCTGCATTGTTCCAAAATAAGATATAGCTTTCTGCAATACAGCTGTGAGAAAATGTTCTGTCTCAAGAGACTACCCATTAGCTTCTCTGCTTTGGGCTATAAAAATGGGATTTGTTTTCCATATATGTGGTGATATATGTGATGGGAGGATACCTTACACTAAACACCCAAGTCAGGTTGGTATCAGTCATGCAGTGATGACTAGCACCTTAGATAATCCAGAGTGGAATCTAGAGAGGTTTCTGTTGAAGTAACTATTAGTTGGAAATGCAGCTTCCACAAAATCAGCTTCACTTCTGTGTTAGAAAAACATACATACATTTTGGTTTGTTGAAAGAAAGAAAACATTTTGTTTTGTTCTGAGTCACTGTAAAACTACAACTTCTGGTGAGCCCTTGCAGACATTTATTTCAAACATTTCAAATCGCCACTCTTTTCTTTCCAAGATTTATGGCTTGACTGTGCATCCGGGGAAAGCAGCCTGAACATCCTCAGTTTGAGACCATTTGCTGATTAGGACAGTCACATGACTGTAGCACATCATGGGAAAGGTAGGCCTAATCTGAGGTCTAAGACCACAGAAAGAAGTTCAAAGAAAAAAGCTTTCAAGCTTAAAGTCCCATCTGAGAGTGTAAAACCTCAGTGACAGAATTTGTTATCAGATTGGCTCAAAACTTAATGTCTTTGTTCAGGAATTTATTCTGGAATATGCTAGTGCTAGTGCAATTTTTCAATATTTGCAAGTTATTTTAAAATACTTTTTCTGTCCTTTCCAGTTAGTGTGAAAAAAGTGAACGAATTCCAGAGTGCAGTCACTTAATGCAGGGGAGTTCTCCCTGCATTCCATTATTCATCATGCAGTTGTAAATTATACGATTTTGTGCCCTAAAAGTAAGACATCCAGTAAAGAAGCTGTGAACAATGAGAATCACAGACCTTCTTGTCATAAGATGTGTAGGCTCAGAGATGTGATATAACGTAGTGTGGAGAAATAATGGTATTATGACACAGCAGATCACCTTTTCCCATTACATGGTTAGTGATAAAAACAGCCTGTCTTTATCTTTGAAGGATTATGTTCATTGAAGACTTTCTGTAGGATGAAATCCACTCTATAGCCTTTTTATGGAAAAAAAAATCTCATCTGGCCTGATACCTATTAATTATTTTATTTTCTGAATGTTCTCTTTTCCCCACACCCCTATTTATTAAAATCAGATAATATTAAATTTAGTTTACTGGTAAACAGAAATAAGCTTTCTTACATTTTCTTCATCATTCTAGATTTTTTTTTAAGTACTATTTCTAAGATTTCCCAAAATTAGGACTCAATTTACATATGATAAGCTAATTTATCTCACCTGTTTCTCCTTGGTTACTGGTATCTTAAAAAAGGAATATTTTAAATGTCAAGCTAACTTTTGCTTTTTTTCAGTTCAGTTTGTGTCCTGCCGTTTGTTTTTGGTTTTTTTTTTTCATTTTGCCAAATGTTTTCATCTCATGCATCTTCTGAATATCTGCTTATGTTCTCCAACAGCAGCTGTGCTTCAGGACCACTACAAGCTTCCTCACAGCAGCATCTTGTCAGCTCTAGCAGTGCCCTCAGTAGTGGAAGCTGCGAAAACAAGACTACACTGATAGATTCCTTCTTTGTTGCTACATCTCTCAATATACAGTTTTGAAGGCTGCCTCAGCAATTTTGACTCCTGAAAAGACCTCAATGATACCAAACATAATAGTCAAGCATA
>VYZV01033148.1:1734-16080 GCA_013401275.1 Pandion haliaetus
CTCTCTGACCCCAGTCACTGTCCTTTCTAGCTTTGTTAAATTACCTCAGAGCTTGATTAGATTGTCCCTTGTGCCTGTTTGAAAAGCATAGAGGGAGATCAATCTTCTCAATATGAAGCTTCCATATTTACCTATATAAAGCACCATGAAAAAGAAAAGTCTTTTTAGAAAAAGAGAGTTTTGAAATATCTGCAGTAAGCATACATCTGTATACAAACTTATAAACAATAAGTGTATTAATTTCTTCAGATAGATGTTTAACTTATTTTACAATATATTGGTGGACATTGTCTCATACATATGCCATCCTTTCATTTATAGCTTNATTTATAGCTTCACAGTTCTTACAGTTTGACAGATCCTGTGTTTGCCAGTTCTGATGCACAGATTAGTGCAAACTCAACCATTTGAAAAAGAGGCAAATCAGGCACCCACCATGTAAACTCTGCCAAGGCAGGAGGAAGTTAGCCCTGCAGTAGGAGTTTGCTTACTTTTCCCCAAGTACCACAACTCTTGCATTGAATCATGACTGCTTAAGTATGTACTTTCTGCTTATATGCCTAGACAAAGAGTGCTTCTGCAATTGATGAAGTACTTTTGTTTAGGTACTGAATGAATTTAAACTCTGTCAAACGGTATGTGTTGCTGGAAACATGCCAATTCAAATCTCCCTCTGGGACACAGATGCCTACATTTCTGCAAACTTCTACCTTAAATGTCAGAGTTGATGCTCTCACTCTCACCCTGAAATTTTAGCAAAACCACGAGCTCTACCAAATACGCAGTGCTCCCTTTGTGAAACATTGAGCAAGAGAATAGATGGGTCATGCCAGATGTTAACTATGTTGTTTAACACAATTCACAAAGATACACCTGTACTATGGTCATGATGACAAATAAAATAGTGAAGAGCAATATTGATAAAGAACAGCATTTCCATTAACAACTGCGGTCTGGAAGGAACACCTTTGAGCAACTGGCAAGGATAATTTATTAGAGTAGCATACCACATTAGGGAATTGGCTCATGCACTCTCCAGTTATGCATACTTACATAGCTCAAAACAGATGATCGGGCAAGCTCCATCAGCTGTGCCAAGGGTAACATTACATATACAGCTGAGCTGCTCTAACAGCTTGTTGCTACAAAAAAAAGTGACTTGTTATCACTCTATTCCTGGCAACAAGGTCCTCGCTTGCCTTGAGCTCTGGAAGTTTTCCTCTCACATGGTAAAATGATTTGATTCACTAACCCAGGGAAAATATATTCATATTTTTGCTGGTTATTTCTCTGTCATTTTAGAAAGCTGAATCAGGCAGGTACAGAACTGGATGATTTTCAGAGCCTGTGCAAAGAAGCAGGTAAGACCATGTGGCAAGAAGCAAGGCAGAAGGAGGAGATGGACCTTCCCATTTCAGCACAGAAAGTTCTTAAGGGGTTTGAATTTGTATCATGTAGACATCAATGTTCAGAAGTAAAAAAATTGCACATCTATGAATGAACATTTTATTAAGCTTTTCATTCAATGCTACAAAGACAGTCCACTGCAGGCTGAAAGATGTGTGCCATGTACTCTCTATTGCGTCTTCACATATTTAACGTATCCCAGTCACTTATGCTTGTAGAGACCTACTCTGAGCAATCAAGTCATAAAGAAATAACTAAAAATGGAAATTAAAGAGATTCCAGTTATAAACAATTTGGGCTTGTGTATTCTGAATTATGCAGTAAAAGGAAAAGAAAACTTCTCACTATCAGATTGATAATATCGTCCAAATTAGTTTCATTTAATTGTGTTTTGATATATCATATACAGATCCATATTAGATGTGACACTCTTTAATTATAATCTCTCGTTTTAAAGCTAAATGCCAAAAAGATCTAAAGCTAAAAAATAGACTAAGAACTACCCGGACTTATATATGCAATCAGAAAATGGGTAAAACCCCACATTTGTAGAATATAGAGGTCATGTGTATCACATAAATGTATAGAAAATGTTTTGAGATCCCAAAAATAAACAGGTGCCTTTTACAGTATGTTACAGGACTTATTTGAATTGTCTTACTGACTACATTATAGAAAAATATCTTGGGCAGCATCCTGGCTCACTGAAATAATTTCAGCCAGGATTTGTCTCCTAATGTTTGCAGATGGAGGACTATTCGCAGTCAAAGTTCTTGTGTTAAGTATCTGCAGCT
This sequence comes from Pandion haliaetus, assembly GCA_013401275.1. Classification (NCBI taxonomy): domain Eukaryota; kingdom Metazoa; phylum Chordata; class Aves; order Accipitriformes; family Pandionidae; genus Pandion; species Pandion haliaetus. The sequence continues at coordinate 3,936 of VYZV01033148.1, forward strand.
GATACATTCAAACCAACATAGTTCTCTTCTATTTGGAGTACCCTATTTCACTACACATACAGCTTTCCCCATCCTCATGCTCCTGTACTTTCCAAAAGAAGTCTTGAGCTATTAAAAAGTTTGTATTTTTACCAGTTCTAACATAAGCAAATCTGAAAACACTAGTTTCATTTCTGTGCACATGAAGAAATAACATTTAACAAACTGAGCCTTAAAGCAGTCACATAAACTGCACAGAAGTTCTGCAGCACTGCTCTGAAAATCCCAAATCCACAAATATTCTTTTGCAAGCCTTACCAGAAGTAGAGTCCTTTGCAGTAGTTATATCCAGGTTCCAAAAATAATCATGTTTCTTCACTATTTCAAAGAAAAATGCAGATCTATCAAGGCTACCACTTCTTCTCAGCAAATCAAGTAATCTTTCCAGGGCTGAAAAGTTACCTAAAAATTATAAAGCAATACTGTACATTTTATCTTTACCTTACAATAACTCAGATGCTTTCAAATCTGGCAAAACTTAAATATTGACTTAAATCATGCAGAACTTTTTGTTTTGTTTTGGGGGCTGTATTTAATAAGATACAGCGATACAGCTTATCTCTTGGGAAGAGGGTAAGGTTTCTAAAAGAAATAATGGCAGAGCCACAGAGCCAAAAAGAATTCAGATGCTGCTAAGATTTCCAGCTTCCTGAAGTAGAGAGCTCTTCCAGAAAACTTCAGATCTATTCATATTCTATATGCCACACTACAGAAAGTCCTGAGAAATCCTGGATTTTAGTCAGAAGGGGAAAATTTTGTAGGGGAAATTAAGAAAACAGAGTTTTCATATTTTCATAAGTCAGTTTTTTAAAACTTAGAGCAGAAATCTGAACAAACACACAATCTTCAAGCTTATTTAATCTTATACACCTGCTGATTTTTCCACAATATTCTGGTGAAGGTTTATTACTTGTTCATAATTCTGTTTCCTGAACATGAGATCTGCCATCACCTAGAAGATAAAAACTTGTAAAAATAAAAGGAGATGCAGAAATAAAATGCCCTACATATGAGCAGGCTTTACACAATATTCCAAATTTAGTTCTTTTAAATATTATAAGAACACATAACAAAAGAACTAATCATTACCACACCAAAAAGCATGTGGGACATTTCCACTTTTTAGGAAGAGAGAGGTCCAAACCCATCGTTAGGTGTCACACTGGATGGATGGATCAATATCACCACTTTGGCATACCATTACCCACAGAAAGCAAACATTTCTTCTATTTTCATATGCGTGTAGAGAGTGAATATTTTTTTCTGTCCTACAAAGACTATATTTGGGGGCTACATATATCTGATTTTCATCATTCCATTACTTCACTCCTTTTCTATGACTTTTTCTGGAAAAAATTTAGTCATGCCAATCTATCATGCCAGCAATTTCATTATTAGTACTTTCATGTAAAAATAGTGTGCTGGTGTGTAGACTGGGAAAACAGTTATTGGATCTTGACAATCAATCATCCAAATTAAAATAAGCCAACTTCAGTATTATCTGAGAAAATAAGAAGTAATTAAAAATGAAGTATTTAGATAATGATTTTAATAAGTATCAAGAGCCTCTTATTTTCTCTCTACTGAGTTCTATCATAGAAGACAGAAACAGAGTAGATCAATTTTTTCCAATGCAGTTTTAATCTACTTTTATAATTAAATCAAAGATAGATTTCCCCATTAGCACAACTATTGCAATATCCAAGTAACTACGAATAATCAGCAAAGGATATTCTTCACCGATTTTTCTTGTGCATTGTCATTATTTATCAGAAGTGACAGGGCTAACATTATTTCTATTATGAATAAACAACTAGAGGAAACATGGTGGAAGTCAGATAGAAATAATAATAATTAGATGGCCACTCTTTGAAAATCAGTGTAATCCTGGAAAATGTTAATAGCAGTTCTATTTAAATGAAGCTGCATGTGCTTGCTAGACATTAAAGCTTGTAATATGATGCATATCATTAATTCTCAGTAAAGGCGTAGCTGGAATTCATATCTAATTCAATGCTATTTTCTGCCAGTTAATGGCCCTGAGAATCAAGCATTCACAAATGTAAACGGGAGTTTTTCCAAACCAATACTTTATGGGCTTTAAGAACTACATTTACTGTGAGTAGAAAACCATACCTGAGCAATTTTCTTTGTTGTAAGTGTGACCTCATTTTTACATTTGTAATATGATACTGCCCTCCGATGATTTACTATATTACACATGAATTAAAAAATATTTTTTAATTTGATGCATTTTATTGAATGAATAAATAAGTACAAAAATGGCTAACATGGCTGTACTTCCTTTTTGTGTTCACATTCCTTTTTGCCTCTTATTCCGTTCAAATGTCAGAAATATGATTTAAGAATTCAGCCATGGTAATTGTATGGTTTTGAAAAATCAGTATTTCCTTTTCTATATTTTTGAGGACAGGACACTAACAGAACAATTTCTCTCAACTACCTTGTATATAGATACTATGAATGAGATGTTGATTGACATTTTAAAAAATACTTTCTTTACTATCTGTTGGAGTATATGTTAATGCATTTTTATAGCTTTCAGTAGCTTGTACATAGTCCTTCTGACTCAGATAGTGCTAGACATTTATCAGTGCTGCCAGCTTCTTCTGAGAAGAAATTGATCCTGGCTGCTCCAAAGGGACACGTTTCAGTGTTCTCTGTTGTATTTCAAAATCCTGTAGCAATGATGAACAGTGTAAGAGGGATTCATGGAAATGAAATAACTATTGCAAATATTTCTGATAGTTTTTCAGAGCAGTTTCTTTCATGTCTGTGTGTTGTTTGGGCAGTCACCTGAGGAGTGGACATCTGCCTTTAATTGCCTTTTCTGGGTCCAAAACAGAGAACTCAATTCAACTCTCCTACCACCAGATTTGTGTCCTAAAAGCCAGACTGGTATTAAAAGACAAATCTCTTTCAGTCACTGCCCACTGAAGCTCTTCCATTTTGCATAAATAACATATTAACTAAACTTGTGCAACCTGACCTGTGCCTGTGGGGAGGGCATGGCCATTGGACTTTAATGGCAATATTTTTTTCTTCCAAGCATGTTTCATACATAAGTGTGGGTGACTGAGAATACAGTTAAACAACTAACCAGCCATTGAAATATCATGCCTTTTCCAGGTGGTTAGATGCTTCTTCCCATCTCGTGGCTTGACCCTTTCCTCTCTTAAATTCACCTCAGTAAACTCTTTTCTTAAAATGGTTAACTCTTCCAACGCAGCATATGAGGAGACTCATGGAGGTAAATGCAGCTATGAATTCCACCACTGCAGTGACTACAATCTGATTTTAGCGCTGCTTTTTATCAAGGGATAATTCTCAATATATAAAATTTACCCATTTTCAGTAAGTCACAGTACAGCCAGTATGGACTTCAAACAGTGTCTGGAATGGTGCTCTCTGCAGGCAGGTGAACTGTTTTAAAAGAACTATGTTTACACTGAAATTCCTGCTCTATCTGTGATGGATTCACAAATGTATTTCTAATACAAGATCAGTTTCTCCCTCACAGAAACACACACACATATACCTGGCTCCTACACCACTTATGCTACTCATGGACTAATCTGGCTTAACCTTTGTCACGCACTGACCATACACACCCTCACTTGCTCCAGTTGCTGGCACCACAGACACACAAGCACCTATGACCCACGGTCGCCATCCCAGTTGCTGGCACTTAGAACCCCATATAGACATCACAGAGAGCCCCTCATCCAGGAGACTTGTTGGAAACTGAGTTTAATGAGACTGTGCTGATGAGACACAGGGCATGGCTAGACGAGAGTACTGATCAGCAGCTTGTTTACAGGAGACCAACCCTTTTTATCACCTTATACCTCTACTTTCCCATGCTTGTTCCTCCCCAAACCACCTTGATCCCTCCCTTTCCCCACCATATCGTTCCTCTGCTTAACATCTTGTTATGGGTTTGTGTGGTGCGCTTTTCTTTGGTAGTGGGGGAGGGGGGTGCAGAGGTGGCTCCTGTAAGAAGCTGCTAGAAGCTCCCCCAGCTCCGAGTCGGACCTGACTCTGGCCGAGGCCAACCCCATCAGTGACAGTGGTAGCGCCTCTGGGAGAACAGATTTAAGAAGGGGAACCGGTAGTGTGGGGGTTGGGAAACCTGAGAGGAACATCTCTGCCGATACTGGAGTCAGTGAAGAAGGAGGGGGAGGAGGGGCGCCTGAGGAGGCTGATGGCCCTGCAGCCCGTGGGGAGAAGGCAGACTGTCCCCCTGCATCCCATGGGGGTGAACGGTGGAGCAGAGGCTCCCGAAGATGGCCGTAACTCCATGGTAAATACCATGCTGAAGCAGTGTGACTGGAGAGCAGCCCGCAGAAAGGACCCGCGCCANGGACGAGTGAGGAATCTTCCCCGAGGAAAGGAGTGGCAGAGACGATGTGTGGCGAGCTGACTGAACCCCCATCCCCTGTTCCCCTGCGCCGCCGGGGGGAGGAGGTAGAAAGAACCAGCAATGGAGCTGAGCCAGGAAGGCGGGAGGGGTGGGGGGAAGGTGTTCTGATGTTTGGTTTTCCTTCCTAATATCCTTGGTTTTTATTTGATTTGTAGTAAATTAAACGGATTTTGTTTCTTCCCCAAGTTGAGCCTGTCTTTTGCCCGTGACCATAAGTGGGGAGTGATCCCTCCCAGTCCTTGTCTCGACCCACGAGCCTGCCTTTATATTTTCTCCTCATCCCAACGTGGCCAGGGGCAGGGTTGGGGGGTGAGTGAGCGGCTTCGTGGTGCTTTGTTACCGGCTGGGCTGAAACCAAACCCACGAAACATCTCAGAAAGTCTTGCAAAATCCCCAAATGCTCTTCCCCTGCATCCCATTGCATGTCCCATATCCCCCAGGAAGTAGTCCCCCTTAGTCCAAAGATGCTATGGAGAACCTTCCCTGCTGACTCTTGATGTCAGGCTTTACTCCCAGCCCAGTAAAGCCCTCCTGGCTTTACTCCCAGGAGGCTAATGGCTCCCCTGTGACAGCCCCAGGAGGAGCCAGGGCATGGTGTCTGTTTCTGAGACTGGATTATTGGGGTTCCCCTGCCATATCATATAAACAAAGCTAACTGAACAGCACATGGAATACATCTGGACATGACATCAAAAACTGTCAGGCATGATAACAGTGTGAGAAGCTGACAAAAGTTACACATAATGCCACAGGGGATGGCCGGGTTTTGCAGGGGGTTCACAGGGACTTACACAAGAAATGGCTGGCCCGCACAGATAACTGGAGGGGAGCACTGAGGACCTTTTTGTGGAGCAGAATCTTGCAAGGCCAACAGCACCAAGATAAGTATATCAGTGATTCCATGCAAGGCCTAGGTAATGGCATCAGAAATACCGAATAAGGTTATGGATGTAGCAAAACTGGGACCAATGGGGAAAAAGTAATGAGGAGATGAGACTGGGTTAAAGAAAGGGAGGTACAAAGGTGGCAAAAAGTAGGGTCAAGAAACAAGAAAAGGGATAACAACATATGGAAATCATGTCACCAGTGCTATTTGGAAGTACCTGTTGAGCAGCCCTGGGCTTGTTTATCACAGCTGGAGCAGGACAGTAAACCAAACCCAATTGTTCTGACCGTATTGTAAGAGTCAAACCTGCTTCCATGGCCAGGAAGAGCAGGGTAGAGGCAGGGGTGGCTGGCTGGAGAACACCTGGACAGATGGACTGAGCATCCTGGTACCACCTGTGCTGGGCATGACTCCATTCATTGGCAGCTACCTACCACTCCGTAACACTCTCTATCATCTTTGAGACAACAACCAGGAGAGACAAAAAGGCACTATATCACAATTGTCTTCAACACTGAAGATCAGAGGAAGTACAGGCTGGTCAGCCTCACCTCAGTTGTTAGGAAGGTTATGGCACAACTACTCCTTAAAGTCATTTCCAGCCACCTGAAGGACAACAAGGTGATTGAGATCACCCAGTATGGATTTACCAAGGGAAAATTGCACCTGTCCAATCTAATTGCCTTCCATGATGAGATGACTGGCCGTGTGGCTAGGAGGACAGCAGTGGATGTTGCATATCATCTTGACTGTAGCAAGGCTTTTAACACAGTCTCCCACAGAATCCTTATAGCCAAATGTGGTGACATATGGACTGGAAGACTAAATAATAAGGTGGATTGTCAGGTCAATTGTGGCCAATTACTAGTGGCATGTCTCAGGTCAATACTGTTCAATATCTTTATTAATGATCTGGATGATGGGATAGAGTGCTCTCCCATTAAATTTGCAGATATTAGCCAATGAGGGGAGCGGTTAATATGCTGGAGGAGACAGAAGAGACATAGACAAGCTGGAAATGGACTAGTATAAACTTCCTGAAGTTCAACAAAGGCAAATGCAAAGTCCTGCCTCTGGGATGGAAAAACCACATGCAGCTGTGCAGGCTCAGGGATGACTGGCTGGAAAGCAGCTCTGCATAAACGCGTCTGGGAGTCCTGCTGAACAACAAATTGAACATGAGTCAGCAGTGAGCCTGTGCAGCAAATAAAGCCTACCATGTGTTGGGCTGAATTAGCCAGAGTGTAGCCAGCAAGTCAAAGGAAGTGTATTGGGTTTGTAATTCTCCCTCTCTATTCAGCAGCTGTTAGACTGCGTTCCTGGAGTACTGTGTTCAGTTCTGTGCTCCCCAGTGCAAGAAAAACATTAATATACTGGAACAAGTCCAGTAAGGGGCTACAAAGATGATAAGAGGGCAGAAGCCTAAAGAGTTAATCAGCTCACTGTCTTTAGACTCTCTTGGGAGTGACTCAGTCACTTAAACATAGGCTTACACAGCCTTTCAAGTGCCCCAGAATATCTGACACATCCCCGCTGGGCTAGCAGTCTGACACAGGGTCTTTGTCTAGACATGGTCCTGGGCAACTGGCTCTAGATAGCCATGCTTGAGCACTGGGGTTGGACAAGATGACGTCCAGAGGTCCCTTCCAGTCTCCAGCATTCTGTGCTTCTATGGAAGACCCATTCACTTCTGAAGCTTTGAGGTAACTTAATCCAAATGCTATTTAAATTATTCCAATTTTCTGATGACTGCATTACTGCTTGACTGCTATCAACACAGTTAACCTGCTCCATTATTAAGCAGCACAGCTTAAATGCTGGAACATTTCCAAGAGCTCTGTACAGGAAATACCTTCACCTACCAACCCCAGCAGTTGTGACAGCACTGGCACACTGGTACAGTAATGGAGACAAAAGAATAAGTTGCTTACTCTCTGCAAGTCTCAGTAATAAGAAAAATAAGACTATTAAACAGATGTTATGCTATATGGCTATACTAAATTTAGTTGCACTCTAGAGCTTTGGAAACACCAAAACTTTCTTTACCAGTGAACATCAGTATGTTATTTATATTGAATGGAAATTCTCTTTTGTGAATACAAGAAGGAGCTTGAAACACACTAGTACAACCAAATCCACAAAACTGGATACAATTGAACCCTTGCCTCTGCCTGGCAACTTTTGTGTGTAGAAATATCTTAATCTATGCTTCTCCGGGGTTGCAAGATTCAATTCTTTACAACTTCTGAAAAGGTGATACTGTTAACAAGGTGATGATGATTTAAATTTTTTATGTATGAAGTATATATGAAAATGCTGTCTTATCATTGTTATGGAGACAACTGCTTTCAGAATTCCTGTTCATAAGCACCCTGTCCATGTCTTCAAAGAGGTATAAACAAATATCACTGAAGGTCTTGACAGATTTATTAGTATTTGCCAGCAAAGAGGATAATCTTGTCAGATATATAATCATTCAGGACTAAATTCAATTGCTCACACATTGGCATCTAGTATCCCTGGAGATCCCCCAAAGTATTCAAAGCGAGGACTTGCCTCCCCCTTCCCTTGGGAGCTGCTTTTAAGCTGAGGCTTTACCACCAGCCCCAGCCTGTGCTACGCTGCAGCAGCGTAGCAGCTATCTGTGCCCAGTCTCGAATTGTAGCCCTAATTTGGATTCCTTGGTTTAGCCACCTAGAAGAGGGAAGTGCTCAGCCCCTAACACCCTAACAATGTCCAGCATGCTAGGCTGCCACAAATTGCAGCAGCTGTCCAGTGCAGACAGGTGAACCAACCTCTAGCCAGTGCAGTCAATGGAGTCTACAATGCTGTTGATCTGACTTAATGTAGGTGTCTACTTCAGGTGAGCTGAACAATTCTCTGTGACCTCCATTGACTATAATGGGAGCTTTGACACCTAAGGCTCAAGTCATCTACCTACACGTAACTGTCTTGCACCATCTGAGATGCCATACAGTATCTCATCTCGCTTTCAGATACTGTTCCAGAACGGCACTGGTATCCTGTCATTCATGTATAACAACTAACAGTCTTGTTCAGATTTCTCAAGTACCCTTAGGCATCACAGCTGGTACTCAAAACCTATGTTTAAGCAAAAGAATTAGGACCATAGGTATTATATAGACATCTTAATGTTGACCTGAACACCACCCTAACGAGCACTATTCCACCAAGGACAATAATACTGCCATCAAGTAGTTTCCAACTCAATGTCAAGTTCACTTTTTTCAAAACAGATCAAGCAATAAAATGCATCTTTTGAAGTTCAGCGTCTTTAAGGGATGGACAAAACCACTTTTTCAGGACAATAAATATCCTGTAAATCATCTGCACAAGTTTGAGATGAAATTAATCTCCTTAAGAAAATGCAGTTTAAACAGGCTTGATCTACTAGATGCTTTTCCTCTTTATTTTTGAATAATGAATTTCTGTAATCTGTCCTCAGTAACACTTAGTTCTTATTCCCAATTACTTTGACCAAAACATTGCTGCTTGCTTAGGGTCAACTTCTTTGATCATCTTAAAATTTATTATAGGCATATTATTATACAAGTATTTTGTATTGACAATGAGTGAAGAACAAATCTTTCATTAACATTTTTCATCATTCTTGGTTTTTTTAACTAAACTCATTCTCAGACTTTCCTCTGAATTGCAAGCTTGCTCTGAAGCTTACTGAGTTCAGATGGTTAATATTTGAAAACATTTACTCTTTTGAAATTCTGAACTTGAATGTTTACTCCTTTATAATTTCTGATGAGTTCTACACAAAACAGTTCTGAAAAAGGCCAAAGGTCTTTGTTCACACTACACAATTCTTCTGCCATACTGAACAATTATTTGTACAACGGGGATGAAAAATCCTTAATTGTAAGAGCTACAGCCAAGAAGTGCCTGTTTTTCTCCACTGATTGAAAAAAAAGGAACCTATGACTAACTCAGCTGCAGCATTTTATACTATATCTAAATATCTAAATGTATTTTAGAGTGGTCAGCACACATTTCACATATCAACTTCCATTTACACAGGAACCTTTAGAAAAGACTGATACTGCAAGCAAGCTGTAATTGCTAAGCATACAAAGAGCTTTGAAAAATAAGCATTTAAAGTTTACAGTACACTGCAGAATCTGTCAGTTCCGTATTACATTGTTGTAGCTCCATTACCATGAATGATAAATGACATTTCTTTCAAAATTCAGTATCTGCAAAAGCAGAGACCTCATATAGATATAACTGTGTGAAAATGCCATAACAGCACATTATTTCTAGTGGCTTAAAGCCCTATAACAATCAGAATAAATTTCTAATGACCTGCCAATTGTTAAGTTTTTAATCTTGCATTACCAGTTAGCTGTTTTTTATCGTGTACTGACTTTGTTATAAAAGGAAAATCCTCTGCTGACAAAGTATTTTGGAGAATGCCTAAAATATAACTCTTAGACATTTACTAACAATAACACAATCCTATTTTCAGTTATACATAATTAACAGAATAAAATTTTAAAAGTAAGATTTCAAAAAGTTTTTGCTGAGAAACTTGACAAAAATTTTCATCCACCGGTTATGGAGCAGCCAGTTTTGACAACATCAATATGCAGGTAGGTAACCTTTGTACAGTATCACAGACGTGACCAGGCAGTCCTCTTTTTGTATATTTTCAGAAACTTTTAAATGCAGACTGTTCCCTGTATAACACAATTCATGAAAAAGGAAGAATCACAGAAAGAAACACAGGAAGAAGAGGCTTGAAATTCTTCTTAAACTCCTTGTACCTATTTCTCAGTAGGTCAGGATTTGCCTCTTAGAAGAGTAGTCTGTAAGACCTGTTCAGAAAGCCTTTTCATTCCAGACTCCTTGCCTCTGGTGTATAATTACATCAAAGTAATTCTAAAGTTACAACCAAATGTAAGTAGACCTGATGAGACAGTTTTACTCCCAACCATTATCTTATTACCCCACTGTAGAAAAAAACCCCCATTCTTCCTCATCTGAAAAGGATTAATGTAGAAATATCCACTAAAAAAACCCAAATCAATGAATTTTCCCAGATTTCCTGGTAAACAAGAAATGTAATTTAGATAATTATAATCTTAGGTACAGTATACATTAGGTTTTGCATGTTTATATTTTCTTATATTTGGCTAAAAGTCTGATGATCTCATTTTACTTTTTAAATAGTGAAAACTTCTGTCTTCTTATGGATGAAGTAGCATTTATACACTACCTCTCTAGATCCAGGAGACATTTTCAGCATTCTGTCAAGTCCTTCATCACTTTTATCCGTTAGCTGTAAAAACATTCCTGCATAATATAATTCATTAGTCCCTGCATTTTTCCTGTTTCTTTTGTTTTCCAGCTTTAAACTAGTTTCACAATCTAAAAACAAATATTCAAACAAAAATGTGCTAAATGTGTTAAATTTTTTAAAGTCATGTAATGACAAAAACAGTCAAATGAAACAAGCCTCCTAATCCTTGAAATACACATGTAGGTAGCTTCTCAGATTGTGTTACTGAAATCAAAATTGTTCAGCATTTGCCAGATTGGAAAATAAATTAGTAAGCTTTTCTCCTTTAAAAATTGTATCTTTAAAAAATGAATTATTTTTGTACAAAGGCACGCTGAAAAAGAATATATATTTCTCACTGATATAGAATGTAAAGCTCCCATTGCCTTGTATGGGACTTCAGCTCAGTTCCAATTCCTGCTGAACCTCGGGTCACTCCCACGTGAGCTGCAAGTGTCCTGTGTCCTTCAGGATCTTTGTATGCCTAAAATTTATTACCTCTAATAGAAGAAATAGCTACGAGTTAGTGTTGTCCTCTACTGCCTGAAATATTCTTGTGCTGATGTTCTAGAAATACCCATGCAACTAGTCAAAATAAATCTTTAGTGTAGTGCAGAATCACCATCAGGGTAGCTATGTGAAAATAAAACTTAATTTCTCTTCACGAGAATACCATAATGTGATCACTACAAATTCTGCTATGCAATGCTGTTGTTTAATAATTTATTTAAGTCTCTGAGCTTCATATAAGTTGACAAATTGAATATGCAAGCACTGCTTAAGTGTTGAATAAACATGAGCTAAAGTATTTTTCTAAATAAACAAAACTGTTTTGCAAGAGAGTGGTCCAGGGCAGACTAGATTTTTTCAGTAATTCTAGTGACAGCAGCACTATTTTTCGTACTATTTTATTTAGCAAATTAGACAAAATATTACTAAAAAAATACCTACATTTATCAAATCACCTCTAGATATCTTTTGTTCTACAACTCTTAATTTAATCTGGATAAGTGGATGAAACACTGGACTAATGTATTGCCAAGTTGCTGACTGTTGAAACATGTGACGAGTAATATGTAAAAGCGTGGGGGAAAAAACCCCAAACCCTTACCTATATTTTTACACCTTTTGTGTGCATAAATGAGTTCCAAAAGACAATACAATGACACATCAGAATGATTCTTTCTGGCTTTTCCTAACTGTAAGATAGCACCTTGTGTCTGACTAGCAGAGATGTTGCAGGTGGATGGTTCATTCAGATGTTACTAGAAATTACTTTAAAAGTTATTTGTATAAATGAACTCTGAGCCACAGTCTGACTAGGTGGTTTGTTTCATTTGCATGCTCTGTCACAATAAGCTATTCTCAGTGCATGCATGTTTCTACGATAGCTTTGTAAATGACGTGGAATAGCAAGGGAAAAATTAGCTATAAGCATTAACATTAGGAAGAGCTGTGTTGGGTC
>VYZV01033149.1:11193-53186 GCA_013401275.1 Pandion haliaetus
AGCCTCAGGATAAGACTGGATTTAGATTACTGCAATAATTTCTCAGCCTTTAGAGATAGGTTGCTTCTTGTCATAACTGAATACTTTATTAATTGTTCAATCTGATGAATAGCTAAAGATGCTGACGAACATGATGGTTGCAGTTGCATATACAGTTCCTTATCAGTGTAATTTCAAGAAATGTAAAGTCAAAGGTAATAAGCCATTTGTTACAAAATACAGCAGGCATGTGAAACTGGTGTCAATGTAGTTTGTAGTCATATCAGGAAAATCATGTACCATTAGCTAAAGTTTGACAAGCACTGAAAGTCTCTTCAGTAATTTACAATATCCAAAAATTAAAACATTTCCTGTCCCAGAGGCTGCTGGAAGCTAAAGAGATCTCGGAAAACTAGGAGGAACAGGTGTACTAATTTCTCCAATTATTTAATAAGTTCAAGAATTAGTTAAATGCTAAAACAAAAATAGAGCAGAAAGTGTATTTTTTTTTTTTTTTCCCCAAAGCTATGTATAGTTTGGATGGATTGCAAAAACTCTAGATTGCAGTAGAGACCTAAGTATCCTTATGACATAGCATAATTCAGTGCAAATCTTGTGTTTAACCACAGTTTGTTACTTTTGTGTTTCACAAACTTTTGTTTTCTTTCTGGTGTTGCTTCTTCAGCATGTTGAACTTTAATCATGGCCTGAGTGAGAACTGCAAGTGATAAATGAGTCTAGATTTGACTGAGGATTCTTGTTTGAAGAAAGTCCTTTACTTGGCTTTAGTTACAGAGTTTTCTGGAGTTATTTGGCAGGGAAAGGAAGGAGAAAAATCTTTGCCTATCAAGAATAGATTCTACTTTTACAGTTTGTAGATCCTTTGATCCCTGAATTGCAGGAGCAGTGGAGAACTGAGAGTGTAGGAGAGGGGTTTCCTTTTTTTCAGTCCTCTATCTGCATTCTTGAAGACGAAACCCTTTCACACATGAAGTACAGGTGAAAATACAGAAACCCAGTTCAGGTCTTTTGGGTGTTTTCATTCATAATAACTTTACATTGGAAGAAGCTGAATTAAGTATAAATTGTAGCACTGATGGATCACAGTCTGTGTCTACAGAAGTGAAACTTGGGTAAAGAGAATTTGTAATATAGGCTCCCTTTTGCTTTATGGAAGAAAGCCAAATACAGAGATGCCTCCTTGGTCAGTAACTGTGTTTATGGAGATACGCAGATCTTAAGGGGGCTAAAACTAAAATGTGAGAGAGAAATGCAAGCTTTTATATGGTGATTTAATTCAAAAATGTGTAGAGCCAGCTAAAGTCATGACAATTTTTTCAACTTGGACAAAAATAATTTTTCTTGGCCATTTTTTAGATTTTTAAAAAAGTGTCTGTTAGATTTATTTGGAGTATGGTACAGCATTCCATCACATATAGTGTATTTTTGCTGTTTCATTGATCTAGTCATTCTAGGCCCAAGGTTGTGCAGGAAGTCAAAGGTTTCCTGAATTATTCAGAAAGACTTGATTATAAATGTAGACCTTTTTGTCTTTCATAACAATAAACAAGCTCAGACTAAAGAACAGCCCTAAGGAAAAAATCAACAAAAATTAACATAAACAGTAATAGTCAGTTCTAACTACATAATTCTATAATAGAAGAAAAAATATTTGACCCTTGGGTTCTGCTCACATAATCTGGCTTGGCTTCACTGACCTAAAATGTCTTAGGTCTTATCAGTGGAGAAACTCTCCTCTGTTCTCCTTCCAACAAGCAGATGATGTAGCACGGAAATCAGCAAAGATCTAGATAAGATTTTGAATCCACTTGCATGTGCTAAAGAAACAAATTAACATCCCTGTTTTTACTTGCTAATCAATTCTGATTCCTTTTAGCTCTTTATGGATGTTCTGGTATCAAGATAAACCCTTTCTACAGCTGGCTGTCCACTGGAAAGGAGCATCCACAAGACTTGCTCCTGCACTGACAGAGCTGCAGAGACTCCTAGCTCCCCAGGGCACTGCTGAACACACACTGCACCTCTCCTTCCTCTCCTCTTCATAATCAGTTTTGGATTTAGTTTTCCCTCTTGTTTGTTGTCTGAAGAATCACAGGTATCTGTGTTTCAGGTTGGATCGGTGCTTAGAGAAGTGATAGGGAATGAACCAAGATCAGAAAGTGCTGCATGGGTTATCTGCCAGGGGAAGCCAGGTAACCAGGTAAAAACTGAGATGCAAATGAGAGATGAATTATCCTGTGCTGAGACCTCTGCAGCTGTAGATAGGAGATTTCCAGCAGAAACTTCTGTGAGTGCATTTTGACTGCAGATCAAACCGCTCGCTGTATTCAGCTGCTGCTAAGGTAGTAACTTTTAATTAAACCAATGATACACACATCAGAATTCCTAGTGGTATTTTGTTCCAACATGTCATTCAGTTAAATATGGATTAATTGCTTTCACACAGATCTTTCGGTTTTGCTTTCGCACGTTGCTGTGGGTGGATTGTTCAGTGGCTCTTTAACCTGGTAAAATGCCATGGTTTATAAAGACCGTGTGTCTGCAATTTTGTTAGACTTTTTCTTTCTGTAAGATTGGTCTAAGAAAAGGTAGTTACTTTCCTTGCAAACTTTGAGTTTCATCTCTTCGGACCATCATAGCCACAGTAACACTGCCTCGTATCCTGCCACGGGGTACAGCAGATCCCGGAGGAGGAATGTGGAAGAGCCTACATTAATGATGTGTTACGGGCCCTGGATTGTGTTAGGTGGACTCTACAGTAGGGAGCTATGCCCAGGGCAGGGACCCAAAAGCAGCCAATGAAGGTATTCTTTTTTTCCCTTTATGACAAAGTAGTGTCTTTATTTTTTATCTGATTTGTGTGTCCTGGCATGTGTATACAGGAATATTAAGCACATTATGTTTGTGTGCTGCAACTTATAAGGCTGAATTCTTCACCCAGACTGCAGTTCCTCTCCGGATCTCTTGTTACTTCTAATGAGATGAATGGCATGGTGACATTCACCTTAATGAGGTCAGAATTTGAACCTGAAGAATAATTACATTTAGGGCTACTTTACTGAGACTGGAGGTATATTTTTTCAACAGTCCATTTCAATGGAGGCATGAGGTAACCAAGTAATTGGAGTATAATTTGCTTTTTGGTGTTTTGTGATGTTTTAAAATATACATATGTAGACATTGCAATGGAAGAATCTTTCTGAAGTGGCATTACCCTAGACTAATTTCCGAGCATAAATAGCTGTTTTAAAGAACAATTAGCTGCTGTTCATACACAGTACAGAAGCAGATAATCCATACAATTTAACTGGGCCCTTTGAATTGGATGCAAAGCAAAACTCATCTAAAAAGCTTTTGTTGTTGTTCCCCCTCTACAGTGGGAAATTATATATAGAGAAGATGTTGTACGAGCATAGGGGAACTGTTCTGCGCTGTGAGCCAAAGGACATCATTAGGAACACTTCTATTATCTGGAAGCTTGACTTCCTGTCTCAGTTTCCTCGTGGCTCTCAATGAATGGCAGAAGAAATGGAACACTTTCCTGCTTGGCCAAAAACTCCACTAAATGACTCCTTTGGCTGCACGCCATGCCGTGCTCGGGAATAAATCCTGCAGCTCCCCCCTGAGTCTGGAGGGTACTTGCTGCAGTTCCTTGGGGCCAGTGGAGCAAATTTAGAAAGCCTGTTGTAGCAAGACAGACCCAACCTTCTCATGAATGCCGTAATGCTTTAGGTGTCCTTTGTAAATTTTGAGAATTTTTTTTGTGGTAGTGGTAGACGCATTGACATTTGTTAATGTAAACTTCCATGAGAATTAAGGGATGTTAAGGAACTGAAGTATGTTAGGATTTTCATATTGGGTAAATGACAGTATAGCGTGCCTTACAAAAAGTACCAAAGATGTTTAAAATAAGAACACTTTTAGATATGCATTCAATAACTAATTTTCTGGTTTTTTTTCCCCAAAACTTTACCACATGAATTAGTATATGTACTGAACTTCTAAATATAGTTTTATTGTAGAGTATAAAAACAGAGTAATAAAGATTTCAGTATGCCTCTTAAGAAAGAATGAAACATAAGTTGTAGACATCCTATTAAGTGCTGTTTCAGTAAATGGTGCATCTGTCATCTTCTGTGTAGAGAGGAGGATTTTTTAAAATAATTTTTGTCTTTTTTATTTGTTGTCTTTGGTACGTTTTCTCTGACATGCATATTAAAACTCAAAACATTCAGAATCCTATCTTAGCTCTGATTTAAATTAAAGCCACAGCACCAAACTTTTGGTTCAATTGTTACTGTCAGTTTCTATACTTTCTATTTTAACTACATTTGGCAGGTAAGAAACTCACAGCTGACTCAAAGGAAACCTGGTGAAATGTACACCATTTCCCAATAGCCTTTCTCTATAATAGAAGAGATACTGGGACAGTGTTTAATAATTTTTGGCTTGTTTTACCATATGTATCCAGGAGGAAAAATGTTCTTGATTCACTGGAGATGGGAAATGCTCACCATAGTTAGCACTCTCTATGTGTCATCTTTCAAAGGACTCATTCTCAAGCAGCTGTCCAGCTGGAAATTTTGGGGATACAGGGAAAAGAATACAGAAAAGACATAACAGCTTGTTTGTTGTGGTTTGGGGTTTTTTTTATTTATTTTTTTTATTTCCCTGGTAGTTTTTCTCATAGTTTTTAGTGTTTATACCTTGTTCAGACATTCTGGAATTTTAATGTAAACGTAATTGGTGTGACTTTCATGGGGTACTGTCAGAGGGGGTGATGTGAAACAGCATTTATCCCGCTGAAAGAGTTGTCAGCTTTTTAGCCTGTATGGATGAAATTGTGCCGTGCAGGCCTGATATTGAGGTCACTGCTGCTTTCAGGGAAGCAGGACTGGTGGGTTATGCCCATCTTGTCAACTGGTCTTTGGTCTGTCTTCAGTCTCCTTTATGAAGGCAGCTAAGCACTTTCTGAGAGGAACTCCCCTTGGCTGATAAGCTGTGCTCCCTGTGTTGATGCCTGTGCGTTTTGAGACTTGGCATTAGGGAGGCAGAGTGGATGGCATTTTCTGAGAGTTGGCTACAGGAGGAAGGTGGAGACTGCCATTTTTTATGGCAGTTTTTTGATATTAAGGTCCTGATTTTGAAAGCTGAAAGTTGGGGCATCTCATTTATTCCCATTGCTTCCCCCCCCTGGCCCAGCAATGCCACTTTGCCCTTTCTGTTGCCCCTAAGGGTCGGTTCTCTCCCAGCCATCCTTTTCCATATTTCCTCCTGATTCAGAGGAAGAGGGAGAAGAGACTCCTGTGCCTAACTGCTGTGCCCAGGGGACACTGGTGAGATGCCAATGACTGTTCCTCATCCTTTGTGCAAATGGCACAAATTCTAAGATTTTTAACTAACATACTGGAGAAATGTTGGTGTGTGCTGTCAACGTGGCTGTATAGTCAGTGTCCACAGTTAAGAATCTCTGGTTATTTTAAAAATGTGTCATATAGTTCCACATAATAATTGAAAAAAAATGCACTTCCTTTAGAAGACTTTTTTGAACTCCAAGGAGAGGGAACACTAAATGGGGCAGTGTGAATATATGTTTGCATATACCACAACTGTATGTATATGGTTTTAAAAATGTGTGAGAATGAGGAACACAGTAACTGAATTTTAAGGATACTTGTATCATTGGACAGTAAATTTGATCAGTAATTAAACATAACAAATTCAAATATACAAGTTCAATTTTCATATCTCTTATAATCAATCACAACAAAATAATACTGAAAGATAGTATATGATTTAGTTAAAACTGCTGCTCAGAATAAAATTATGCTTTTTGTAATAGGTGTGGAAATATATTTATGCTAAATATGAAACAACTGATTGGATAGCACACAAAATGTTGCCTTGAAGTATATACAGTATATGTGTACAAAGTTAAAGTACCTATGTTATTCATGCTTTGCTTCTTATGGAAGCAAAACTAGCCATTACGGGAGGAATCAAAATCAGCTTCATTATAAGGCCAGACAATTTCTGTTGTCTTCAGTTGAAATCTGCCCCTGGTTTTACCTAAAGGGCTAGGTTTGATTAGCAGGCATAATATGTTGTCAGTGGTTCTAATAATTTGTTGTGTAGTCAATTTTTTTCTTAAATGGTAACCAATAGAGAATTGTAAGGTTGATAATGTTCTCTTGTAGCAAGGACTACTTTGCTTCCATGTTGTAGGGTTCCCACCCCCTCCCTGTAGTTTTATTTTCATGTAAGAGAGGCTACTTCCACCACTTGTGATCTAAATGAATACCTGCAGTTAAATGTAAATGTTCTTTCTGTAAGAAAAATACAAGCTGACAAATTCTGCTATTGCATGAACAAGCAGGGCAAAATTGTCTCAACTATTTATATTATTTTCATACTGACTTTTGAAGCAAGGATTTGGGTCTGTTATTGCATGTTTATCTTTTTTTCAGCCAGGTAAGCACTCTGGCCTATTATCTTTTACCAATGTTGCACATTATCAGATTATTTAGCTGTTTAATATCTGTATTCAATATGTCATGTTTATCTTATGATACTGTATCACATCTATAGTTTACCTTAAATGGTTTTGCGTTCCTGAGTTTGTGGTTTTTTTTCAGAGAAGTTGCTAATTGCCTGTGAAATAAAGCCTGCACAGAGTATCTTCATGTCAGTTTTCTTACATCCATGTAGGAAGAAGTAGGTCTTTAGTAGACACACACTCCTGCAAGTTTGTGAGAGGCAGTAGAGCATCCGTATGTAGGCTGGCTGATGGATTGATTGGTTTTGATTTTTTGGAATATAGCTAGTAATAAAATGAAATATTTATTGATGCATCCAGTAACATGTCTGTGAGGAAAGCTTGTCAGTACATCACAAGCTTGTGGAAGTGTAATTGAGATAAAAATATTCCTAAGGAGGACTGCCTGAGGGAGATTGTTGAAATTTGCCCTGACTGGAGCTGTTGAGTTTCTGTTCAACAGAGAAGTTAGAGTAGTAAGAAACCGGGTATTTCTAAAACTATTGTTCCAGTTGTTGCTTATATAAACGACATTGCATTTTAAATCTTATGTGTATGGGTATCTATGGCAGTTTGAAATTTTTTTAAATCATCAGCTTAGACTTAGGATACTTATAAAATATCTGCTTCATTTATGCTATTGAAGTGAACATACATGGTTACAAATTGAGACTTCCCTCTTTTTCAATGAGCTCTATTAAAGTCAATTAAAACTGAGGGTGTTGGGACATTTAGCTGTAGTGTATGTTAACACAGAGACAGTTTGACAGATGAACTGTAACCTGAATAAGTGCATGAACTTGAGTTTTAATTATGAAGATTTTATGGAATTTGGTAATAGAAATGAAAAATGGGAAATTTCTGCCTTTATTTGTTCTAGATAAAATCTTGCAGAAGCGTTTGCCAGCCACTTCACTGATTTACAAAACAGGCTAATATTAAAATAAGAGTCATAAAATCTGTCTGGTGTACACTTTTGTGTTTGAAGATGACTTGCTTTAAAAGCTTACTGTTCTATGTAGCATGCATATTTTCTCTGGAAACAAAGTATGTCTTTATTTTGATCCAGTCACTGTACTTGCAGAAATATGTTTGTGGTATAGGAGCTCATTTTCTCAACAAAAGAAGCCGTACTGAAGTGAACTGCAAGTACGTAGTGAAAATGTTGATAAAAGTTACAAGAACATTACATAAGTTGCTTGGTCTCCTAAATGTATTGCTTCATGCCTATTTCTCATAGAGAGAAAATAAACTCTCTGTACTCAGTCGCTGTGCCAGTTAACGTTTCTTCTGTTGCTTGAGGGCTGAGTCTTGTCCTCAGTCAAGTCAGTGGGAATTGACTTAACATCCACTGGCAAATCTGTCTTGGAGCTCTGCTACATTAATAGTTTGGATGAGATCGAGTTGACTGCAAGGGAAAAATGAGCTGTCAGCCATATCTCATCCAAACATAAAACATGTTCATCTAGTAATAAAAAAAAAAAAGGTTAGTATTGAGCTAATGCATTGATGGAGTATTCTGTGGGAGAATGAAAGCAAATTCTCCACTGAAGTGCAATATACAGCTGCCTTCAAAACCACATTTTTATTTATCAGTAGGAACGTGTCTGTGCCAAATTGTCTGCCCAAAATTGTAATCACCAGTTCAGATTTTGATGTGTATTCATTTTTGTTTTGATTTTTTCCAAAGCACACTGCTTACATTGTGCACATATTATAAAGGACAGCCTTTAACTATATATGCAGTATTGTCCTCACTATATACATTTTTTTGCTCCTACTTTAAAGTGGCAGACAGCCACATTATCAAGGTCACTTTCAGCAAACCCTTGTGTGCACTCAAGTGTTGAATATTCACTTCAGGCTGCCCAAAAATCATCCTCACCAGTTGGGCCTTCTGTTTATGTCTAAAAACCATTTCCAGTTGCTTTATGTCGTGCAATGTAAAAAAGTGAAACAGCTGGTTGTTTCCTTGTCATATCTGTCACCTAGAGCCTTACTCTCAGATGTGGCTGCATGGCTCTTAGCTTTCATCGGCAGCAAGCAAAATGCCCGTGCTGCCTGTTGCCAGCGCCCAGGGCAAATACTCGCCCTCTGGGGACTCCAATTCCCTGAGAAATGGTGGTTAAGGTGGACTAAGAAGAAAGCACCGTAAAGCTGGGGCTTGTGGGGCACTCTGAAGATTTGCCACCATGGGAAGACAATTCCTGTTGTTCAGCCTCTCAACGCTTGCGCACAGAAAGAGTGGTGAGGGCTGAGCAACGAGTTGGGCCCAGCTGTAGGAGGGTGAGGAGCTGGATGGAAGGGGGGAAAAAAGAAATGATGCCTTTGCTGTGCTGTTGTTGGGTAATTCCTAGAGAAGCTAAAACTCATTATAGCCCGGTGAAATGGTCCTGCACACAGCTGGTCATTCTTTTTGCACATCAGGGACAGGTTTTCGTACAAATGCCATATTGTAAAACATACAGGTCCCTCCTGACGGTTTGATCGCTTTTGCAGATACCTTTAGGTTCAAAAGGGAGTGTTACAGTTCCTCACTTTCAAAGATGCATATCTTGACTTCAACACTAGTCCTCCTTGTTCCCACTCAGGACAATATGTAGGTATGTTATTGGCTTTTTTTTTGTAATTAAAAAAAACCCCTTTCTGTACACAGCCTTTTTAGATCTGCCTCAGCAGAGGTCTTTAATGAATCCCAGGATTTCTGTCCCTTCCTTTTTTATGGGGAAATTGTAAGAACTCAATCTTTTATTTTTGCATTTGGTGAATGGAAATTTGGAGAGGCAGGGTTTTTTTTTTTGAACAGGCACGCTCACTCCTGAACAGTCCTGAAGGCTGTTGCTGCTCTCGCAGCCCATCACAGACATCTTCCCCCGGAGCGCACCTCATGGAGTCAGGCTGCTGTGCACCAGAAGGCTGGAACTGGACATCACCTTTCAGTTCGCCCAAGACACAGGCTTGTTAATAGAAACCCCAGCAATAAAAACTTGAACCCTGACTTCTGAATAATCAGCTAAAGTTTCTTTAGTGTAGGTCTGACCTTTGCCTTCCGTCAGCACAACAAACACTCCATAAAACCATAACAGATAAGTAACTTTCATCTTATAAGCCACACTTATCTCCGTGAAACAAAATTGCTGTGTAGCATCTCCCCTTTATATCCAGTGTTACTTTTTTTTCCAATGGACTTCCCTTCCAGAGCTTGTAAGTTATAAGGTTGTCTCTGGTTTGTTGGATATATTTAGAAAGTTCCTATTATGTTTTTCTTTTATTTTCGTGTTTATACTGGCTGGAAGAACAAAATTAAAATTTTCATCTCAGGTTGAAGCATAATTTGGTGTGATTGCTCAGCTTCTGATCTCACTACCAAGAATGTCTTGTTTTAGGAGTTGATAAAAATATTTGGCTCTGTTTCACCTCAGTCACTCTTGGCAGTTCTTCATCTGCTCTTCTGGGGTTTCCATCTGCTCTTTTATTCTGCAGTTTTTTTTCTTCAGGCCCCAATTCAGCACCAACAATTGCAAGTAAGTGAAAACCTCACTGCTTTTTTTGAGAGTACATGATTGGATGCAGGTGCTATTCTGCATTTCGGTCAGAATCTTCCAGTAGTTTATCTCATTGCTAAAATGGAGAATACAGCAATTCCCTGCGGCTTTGAGTATTCCTTTGTTCTTCCTCCCTCACAGGTGTCCAATGATTTAACCTAGAGCTGTATACATTACTTAAAAAAACCCTCAAACCAACAGGATCTATAAAATTAAATATGTCACAAGGGCTAAGTAAAATATTTTTTTTTTTATCTGATGAACTTTTCAAATTAAAGTCCTTTTAGTAGCAGAACAAAGCTTATGAAGTGCTTATGAATACATGTGAAATTAGATTTATTAAAAAGCTTTTGTTAATTTTTTTCAGTAACTTCATACTTGCCCTGTTATTTAAGCACTTGTGAATTTTTTTAAAAAAAATTTCACGACTCATAATAAGGGTTATTGATGCTGAATAATCATTTGCTCTCAGCTGATAAAGCTGTTAACCAGCACACTGCACTGTATGGGAAAAAAAAATAATCACACATATACATGACTGCTTACTTATGTATTTCACTTCAAATGTGCTTCTCATTCTACATCTTTTTTTTACCTCTTATCCATGGATTTTTTTAGAGAAAGCACAATCAAAATTTCCCTTATCTAGCTAGTGAAAATGTAATTGTAGTTGTGTAGTGCTTGTGTACTGAAAGGCATTATGTTATAGTGAAAACCACATATTTGTTACTTGTAGGAGACAGCTTGTCTGACTAAATATAAAACTTAACTGAAAGGTTTAGAAGGTAAAGTAACAGAAGAAGGAAGAACTTGGTAGTGAATAGATGCATAATGAATTGGTTCATTCAGTGCTTTTCTCCATTTTTTTTTCACCTGCTCTTGTAATGTACATTTTGACATACTGAGAATTTCCCTAATTGTACAGAAAAAAAAAAGTAATAGTCCAGTCCAGCCTAGCACTGACATTTATGAAAGCCTCCCATTGAGTTAGCGGGTTTTTTGCCATATAGAATGTTGACAACTTACCATGTAAAAGCTTTTTAATAACTTTATTAGTGAAAAAGATTATTGAACAAAAAAGTGATTTAATATGCTGAAAAATAAAAATCTTTATGTTATCAATTTAATGAAGCACGCCATCCACACAAGCTCTTGTTTTCCTTTCAAACAACCATTTCTTATATTCCACTAGTACTTTTTGCTCTGTTGTGTAAACTAGAGAGATTTACAGCAGAATTGTATAAGGAAGATTTTTGGTTTTTAGTTTTATCTCCCTTTCACTTTCAAAAATAACCATGAACACTAAAGTGTTTTCCTTTGGTTACCAAAATCATTAGAATGCAATATTTACCTGCCTCTACTAGAGAGAAAGTCTAGGGAGTCTAAAAAAAAAAAAAAAAGATCTTTTAAGCTTAAAAAAAAATTAAAAATTTACTAACGTGTATTAGCAAATCAGCTATTCAGGGTGTTTCCAGGCATAGAGATGTGATCATGGCAGAAAAAATCCGTGGAGAAGAAATGTTGCACTGATTCATCTTTCATTCCTTACCCCCCAAATCTGCCTAAGTCAGCTTTTATACGTTTCCCACTGACTCTGAGAGTTGAAGGCAGCTGGTTATTGCTCTCCCAGGTAACCGTGCCCAGTGTGCCTGGGGCAGCTGCTGGAAGAAAATTCTCATCCTGTAACTCCTGGCAGACTGAGCAGTAGTGCAGGTGGGGGCACTGCATCAGCACTCAACAGAGTTTGCAGACCTGCCGGCTACTGCCGTGAGCCTCTTAGCCCGAGCAACCTCTTCTCTCTCTCTCTCTCTGTACCTTGCTGCCTAAATGTACCTTCTTCCTTCTATCCATTTTAGAGTGTAAGAAGGCACCTGGTATATGGAAGCTGTCTGGGATGCTGCCTCTGTCTTATTTTCCAAAATCAGAAGGGAAAATTGATTCTTCCTTTATCAGAGGGGAAACTTGTTCCCAGATTTAAGCCCTGAGGGTTTAAATTAAACTTGGCAACACTTGACGGACCCTTTGTCACAAGAATCAATTGCATACCCCTACTGCGTCATCTTCTGTATTCAGAAGTGACCCAGTTTCCACTCAGTTGGTCATGCCATAAACAGAAGATTACAGACAGGTGCTTACCGTCACTGCCACCAGTAAGTCCTGAAGTACCACTGCTTGCCAATGTCATGATCAGTAAAGGCTGGCGGATGGTCTGTTACCTGCATTGCCGTGAGGAACCGCTAGCAGGTAGGGAAGTCAACAGGAGGGGAGCTTTCCCACACTGGTGGCGGGGAAGAAGAATGAAATGAAAAGATGTGTTTCCTCTCTTGTTTTTGGGGAAAGTGTGGAAATGAGAGGTTTTTGGAGTTCCTGAGGACAAGAACTATTTCCGAGTGAGGAAGATTTTTTTTGCGGAAGGCACTCAAGTAAAAACTGACTGGCTTGTATTGTAGCTTAATGTGGTAGAACTGTACAAATCACCTGGTGAAGCAGAAGCTCTGGTCAGAGCTCCGTTTACTACTTCACTTTCACTGTTTTTTTAAAAGCTTGGAGAAATTTTGCTATTGGCTTCTCTACAGCAAGAATTTGTCCCTTTACTCTTTTGTTTTACTTATAACTAATGAACTGTTGTCCTAAATACTTTTGTTCTGACTCAGTATAAAAATTTATGGTGGTCAGCATCGATGTTTGTAATATTCTGGGCGTCACTGGACTGCAGTGTAAATCATTATAGGCATACATAATACTGCCTAAAAGACATCATTAGACAGGTGGCAATGTGTAAGAGTGGAGTTGGTTTTTTTTGTGATTTTAACTAAGTTTGCACTTGGACAGCAGCTATTTATAACTTTGCGCTTATGTCTGCCTTGAGTCCAAGAAGTTCAGGGTAGCGGGTAAAAGAATAATATTGAGAAGGTGCTTGCTTGGATAAGATTTGAAGGCTCAAAGGGAGAAAAACAGCCTTCCCATGGCTCTCTTTTTGCTGTGAAGTACTTTGTGTATAATCTTATCCTAGTTATTTATTGTACCTTATTTGTGCTGATGCAGGGATAAAAATGGGACCTCTTTAAAATGGTTTTGTTTCTAGAGTACCTGAGGGCTTCAAATGAAACGTATCTTGCACTCCATCTGAAAAAATGATCTCTTGCAAACTTTGCCCAGGCAAATTCTATATTTGTATGGGTGGATGTCTGGCCTGGGAGATCATCTGCAGTGACTCAGTGCATATGCCGATATGTTGCTATTGACAAAAATGGAAATTCTGGCGCACACAAAATATTTCTTTCAGGGACTGTGTTAGGAGCTGCTTTGGGAGATCTGGCCCTATAAGCACAAAGGATATTTACAGTTCTTGTGGCAGTATTCCAGCAGTGGTTCTAGATGGGAAACCAAGCTTCTATGAAAGATGTCACTGTTGCCGTATACTTTATTCCAAAAAGTTTCACTTCCACTGCTGTTTAAAAATACAGCACATACCCTGATGCTCGCTCAGATACTAAGGTCTCTGATATAGAGCAGAACTGTGTTACAAGTTATGTTGTTCTTCTGGGCAGGTATATTGGCTGAAAAAAGTAAAGGAAAAGACCAACAAGTTTCTCAGTAAGAAGATTATATGTTTCTGTAAAACTGATGTTGTTAATAGCTTTTCAGTTGGTTTCATGAAGTCAGTGGAGCTCATATACAAATGCTGTGGTTTTCTGCTTTTATATGTTCGTGTCTTTAGAAAGAAGCATTATACACATTACAGAGTAGGGTTTGGATTTCTTTGTTCCTTTTATTTTTTTTCTCCTTTTAGTCCTTCCATAAGTGTGATATTTATCCAGTATTCTTGAAATAACTTCTTCAGTGGCCCAAAGCTCCCTTGTCCTCCTCCTAGTTTCTCAGAACCCCCTCCTCCCAGTCTTCCTCAGCCCTGAACTTTTCTTGAGAACTAGCTTTGCACAACAAAAAAACCTCTTCTAACTACACACGGACACAAAATACTGTCACAAAAGAAAACAACGTGCCACACGTGTGAAATCAAGTGTGAAAGCAAGAAAATCTGTTGCTGCCTCGCCGCTTGGCCTGTTTAGGGCATGATGTGCTTATCTGTAGAGTGCCTTGCCCATGTATGGCAAGAGATCAGGTCAAATAAATAAATAATAGTCCAAACTCTTGAGTTCTTTACTCTGGCAGTAAATTAAAGTAAATGAGAGTCTGCTTATGTAAAAAGCTAAATGAGTATGTCAGAGCAATAATAAGACGATGGAAAATACTTTATCCAAATACACTAGTAGTGAAGAGTTATAGAAGGTTGACGCCAAACCCTGGATCAAACTGAACGCCCACGGCCACAGCTGACACCAGAGGCGGGTGTGGAGTTCAGAGAGAGCCAAAAGTGAACTGGGATTTTTCCCTCTAGCAAAAGGACTGTATTTTGCGTATGTGCTTTATAAATGAAATCACGCAGGAGGTAATGAAACTTCTACTAGCTTTTAATCTTTTTGCAGAAGTTTGTTGATTGTCTCAGCTGTAAGGGACAGTCTGCAGATAGCAAGGAGGACATTTCTCAGCCACATCAGGAAGGTATTGGTAGCTTATCTCCAAGCTCTCTCAGTGGCAGGGCTTCCAGGGTTGGGTTGATGTAGGGTAAGGTGGCAAAATGGGAAAACTTGGGGAAAATTACGTCAAATCCTTTGGGAATCTCTTTGGCTGTGTCTGTGTGCCTAAAAATGTCCCTGAATACCGAGACCAGCTGTTGTGGAGTGGCCCGTGTCTGTGCTAGGCAATTTTTGTGTCTCTCTAACAATTGTGGCTGTATCTGAGCTGCCTAGCCTTGGCCATGGGCTAAGGGTTGTTTCAACTGCCTCATCCTTCCTGGGAGCTGCTCAGGCACAGGGCTGGTTGGGATGGACCAATTTCACACCAGGAAACTTCCCAGCAGTTTGCTAGTATACCCTCTATCACTTTGGGACTGTTGCATGCATTAATTTACAGATCTGTATGTGATTTGTGCATAGTTATAGATGTATTGAATCTATGTAACCTGTAATTTAGGTAGATGTTGTCCATGTGTCCCAGGTAGCTTCATTTTCTAGTGGGCTACATCTTCCCTTCTTCTGATGCAGGTCAGTTATAGAAACAAAGACAAATGAGGCAGCCATGACACACAGAAAACAGTTAATGTATTTCATGGATTAATGCTTTAGAAGAAAAATATGAGGGTTTTGCCTAGTTTTTTTTTTTTAAATGTTCAGTTTTTACATAGAGCCAAATGAAGTACTGGTGTATACCAAAAGAAATTGTGTCTTGCCTCTGAAAATCTCTGTTGGAAAGTGAAAGGGAAGAGGCATATAAGGCAGGAATGTACTTTGTTAATAATTGGTGTGAGCTGGTATAGCTAAAAGAATTGAGATTTGTGCCCATGTCTAACTTGTGCAGGTGCTCAACTGTATTTTATGCATCTCTTTAATCAGTGTCCCAATTCCTGGATGAAGAAAGGAGGTTCTCCTCTGCTGTTAGGGAATCTAGATGGTTGTTATTGATTACCAGGCAAGGAACGTGATGTGAAAGGGGAAAAATCCAAGGTGAGAGAGAAGAATCTGAGAGAGAATAGACACAGGGATGGGAGGTAAAAAATAGGAAGAAAGGAGAGAAAAATCTCACTTTGACGGTTATTGATCTGGATGTGAAAATAAAAGTAAGGGAATAGAATAGTAAGGGAGAAACCAAGAAATTAACGAAGCCATGTCTCACATTTTACACAAATATAAAAATCTGAAGAAACTATAAAAGGGACTGGAAAGGAGGGTATAGAGCAGCCTGGAAGCAAAATACTGAGATTCAAAAGGCTAAGAAACTAGAGAACTCCCAAGAGACAAATTACATGGGAAGGAGGTGTATAGAGTTCTTTACAAGCCATATGGGTTGTCCAGTGGCTGGTGAGGATAGTGTTAACTCTCCCAGGAGGAGAGGGGAAGCCACAGCTGCATGCCCTTGGCACAAGGATTGTCAGGCACCTGCCAGTGAAGGAAGTGAGGTGGGGCCCAGCCCCACTGAATTTACGGTTTTCTCCCAAGGCTTCATGACAGAAGCGTGGGCACTGTCATCCACATAGGCTTTTATTATATGGGAAAAGGCAAGTGCTACTGGAGAAAAGCTCGTTATGCAGATTGCTTGTATGTGAAATTTGCTTTCACAAAGATATTCTTTTGTTTGTTTTGCTTAGGCATAGACTGTGACAAATGAAATCCCTTTTGCTAAGTGTAAATTTTTCACTGAGTAATGCCTTTATTTTTTTTCTCTGTGTGTGTGTTCGTGTGGTGCCTGCATAGATTTTTGCAAAAAATACTAGTCTATCCAGCCATGGCTTTCCAGAGTTATAATGGTTTAGTTCAGTGTGGTGGCAAAATGGGTACCCATTTCTTCTCATTCTACACACAGAATGGTTAAATATCTCTTCTTCCTTATGCAAATATAACTGTTCTAACAGCTGTTAGTATAGGGCAAGCTGGTTTGGGGGGGAGTAATTAAACAAAGCCTTGTGTACCTAAACTGCAGTTCATTTTGGGTGCACGGTCCATCAAGCATTCTTCTCTCACTATCCTTGAAGCCTACACCTTGTCAAGAGGCTGCGGTGACACAAAAGCCTTGTGTACACAAGAAAAGTGTAGTGATTAAATTAAATAGGTTTAGAGATCAGTTTAGTTAAACGAGGCATTGCCTTCTCTAGACATTCTTGCTTCAGTTTAAAAGCACCTTATGCTAATGTCTCAAAGTTAAATCAACATAAACCCTTCTTAAAGCAAAAAAACTCCAGCAAACTTGGTGTGTAAACAGCATTAATTAGTCAAATCAGTTGCTAAAACAACCTTCTCAGATACAATTGAAGGTTCTTAAAAGAAGTTTCTTCTCCCTTAATGCTTTATTGTAGACACAGTGGAAAATTATAGATTAAGATAGGGTTGTTAGTTGTACTATCAAGATAAAACTAAGAATAGATTTGGCGTGGAAAAAAAAAAAAGGTTGCCAGGCCATCTCACCCTCACTTGTACAAAGTGCTGAATCAATCTTTGTGCATTTATGTTCTGAGGGGCTTTGTGTAGGATGATGGGAAGACAAAGAATCTTAAAAGTTAATAGGAATGTGATGGTAAACTGGTTACCACTAAATAGCTTCAGCTGAGAGATGAAGAAATATGTAATCAAATTTTATTTTCACTTGTTTGATTTGGAAGTTTATTCCTTTGCTCTCATGTGAAACACTAGATCAATGTAGTGGAGTCACGGTGACATCATATGTAGAATATTTTTCTGATAGGGAGGATTTTTCTGAAGTAACATTTGCGGAGAATTACGTGTATTTTTGTCCATCCAGTTGAATGAAAAAGTAGCTCTTAGCAAGTATGTATAGGTAATTGCATTTCTTTATATCTAATTTACTACAAGCATTTAGTTTTATGATTTTTTTCTATTTTAGAACATATGAACAACAAAATGCATATTGAATATCCATTGGTGTGATTTGTGAGCTATTGTTCTTTGAGCTTTAAAATATTTGAAAATATACCTACCTACCATTTAGCACAAATAGAGTTTTTTTCAAGGGTAAGCCAAGAGAAAGACTGACTGAATGCAACCATTGAGATGACCTGATTTGGCAGAGCAGGGAACAGGCTAACACAGATAGTAGTTCTACTGAAATTTAAATTATTTTGGTTTTAGATGAAATTAAAGTCTGCTTTATAAAGAGTGCTTCTCAAAATGGGGATATTTTGAAAACATGCTTACTAAACAATGATCTGAACTTCTGTCTAGGTGTCTCATTTCTATCAGCGGTGTTTCAGTGTTTGGAATAAGAGGAAACCCAAACAAGGTAGAGTGTGTAAAATGTTAATGAGGCTGAACTGATTACACAAATTCAGAAAAATATTGCAAAAAAGAGGCTGCAGTATTTTTTTTAATTATGAAAACATCTCACATCATAAAAACTGTAAGCACGTGCTTTAAGTTAAATCTGTTATTCTGTAGGTATTAGAAATAAGTCTAATTCTTAAAATTTTGTGGGTGCTCTCAGTAAGCTATTTAATTTTTACAGTGAAGACTCTTGTTTGTCAAACATTATTTGATCCAGTTTAGCTGACAAAACAGAAGTTTTTTTGCTGTGAATAAGGGCCTGGTGAGATAAGATGTTTCAAAAATTCCTGTTGGTAACCACTTTAAATGAAGTTAATTTTTATATATTTGCTAAACCGGAAAGATAATAGCTTGTGCTTGTGACTTGAACTATTCTCCCACTTGCTTAGCAGCTGTAGTCAAATCATCTGAGTAGCTAAGGTGGGCCTGGTGAGCGCTGTTGAATAGAAGTGGTGGGCATGGTCCAGTTCCTCTGACTTTTTCTAAGCATGTTAGCAATAAAGATAAGCAGATTTTTGTCTTGTGAGCACTTAGCATTAGTCAATAAATACAGCTTCTGTTGACAGCCTTGGCCAGTTCCGTTGGATGTTCTTGTAACTGAATATTTGCAGGATCAGAATTTATCTCAGTACATTAGTTGGATGTGCAGTGTTTGGTTCAAATGGAGATTATGTGTCCCTCTCTGCATTATGCTTCTGAAATCAAGCTTGAAGTTATCTTTGTTTCAGAACCTCTGATTAACAGCTTGAGGAATAAACTTCTGCTGTTAGTGGAACTGCAAAATAAACATTTATGTGACCAAATCTTTAATTTGTGCTTTGTAGGTGTATATACAGATTACTCTTTGTGCATATTTAGAGGATAAAAATACAGTGAACTCATTTTAATATGTGCAAATTTCACCCTTGTAATCCTGTTTTGTTTTGTTTTTTAACCTGAGACTAAGCAGTGATTTGCAACGTCACGTGTTACGTGCCGTAAATAACTCCCTAGGTAGATGTATTTACACAGTGACTGATTTATAAAATACAGGTTGCAACACTTAGAACAAAGTAGACAAAATTGCTATTCTTAAATGGATTGGAAGGTAACTGCTAAAATAAAATAAGAAGCTACAAATGATCCTAAAATTGTATGTACTTATCTTTCAGATTTCACTGAGAATCTGCCTCAGAAGAGTTTGGCCCTTTCTGTGTCTCTTCCTATACACTACTCTGATTAGGTATTCACTGAGGGATAAACTTGAAAGGATTACTGGTGAACAGGCTAGTGGATGAATTTTTTCTATTGGATCCACATGATGGATTTTGGCACTGATAATCCGCACACGTGATTTCTAAGAATATTTCTCAGATTTAGAAATTGCCGATCAGCTGCGATACTGGTGTTTTTGTGCATCCAAGAGGAGAGATTGTTAATTCACAGTTAAGAAAATAAATGTATTTTACCTTTTGGTGAATTTGGATGAACATATTCTCTAAATTATGTTTTGTTTTTCTTCACATAAAATAGTCTCTTAAATACCAGCTGGCAGAGAAGTTGCCAGTTGCCTTTTGCAGAACAGATGATTTTTCACAGCAGTTACTTGATTTATTCCATAGCTGTCATTTCTGAAGGAACAGATTACAGCAAACATTCCTAAAAGTAGGGATTTTCTTCTTGACCCTTATCAAGAATGAGTCCGAAATGACGGAAACTTGTGGAGTTTGTTGCCCGCTATGGAAGAGTTTCTGATTTCCAATCCCTTTTGTTTATCTCTCATGATACTCTTTGGGTTAGAGCCCATCTTTCCCCTCTGCTCCTTTCTGTTCCCCTTTTAAACGCATGATTAAATCCCTAAGACATGGTGAGATTTCCTTGTGCTTGAAACTGCCATTTCTCTCTGATATGTTTTTTTGTTTTTTTTTTTTTTTTTTCCCCAATTCTTTTCTCTCCCAATCGCCGCCTTGTGCGTTAACTGCTGGGCAGCCCCAGTGCCACTGGCAGTGGTCTGATTGGGAGCACGGCCACCCCTCGCTATGCGTGCCTTCCTCCCATTGACGCTAATGGGACTTAATCACTCCTGTCAAAGGGGGAATAAACCACGGAGAGCCTGAGCCATCCCTTCGCCAGTGGCATGGGATTTTGTTGCTTGCCCCTGAATGCCTGCCTTCCTGCCCAGAACGGGAACTTAGTGTCAGTTTTGCTAATATTGGGGGGTGTGTGTTGATTCTTTTTACGCTGGGCTTTGTGACCGTATCTCGTGCTTTCTCAGTTTTGACGAGCTGCAATCTAGATGTATCTCGTTTTCTAAATTCCTGGGGGTGGTGGTTTTTTGGTTCGTTTGGTTTTGTTTGATTTTGAGGAGTAGTTGTTGTTGTTGGGTTTTTGTTTGTTTTTTGTTTTTTTTTTTTTTTTTTTTTTTTTTTTTTTGGCTGGGTTTTTTTTTTTATTTATTTTAATCTTCTCATTCCTGGAGCAGCAAGGATGCTTTGTTGCTTTAAGGTGCTAGAGATTATACCTAGCTTTCCTGATTTTGGTGTTACCCATTCTTTAAACTTGGTCCTTTTGACAATTATGCATTAGTCTATTTGCCTTTCAACTTGACTGTTTCTTTTCAGGGATTTACAATACTGTTGAGTTAAGGATTCTCACAGTAGATGGTAATGGAGAAATACTGTTAAGTAAGTTTGTTTGAGTGCTGATTAAGTAAATATTTTTAAGTCTGTTGCCTTAAGGCAATGTTTAAAGGGTCTTCATTTTCCTTCTTGTAGTAGAAAATGTAGTTTTAGTGAACTTGGTTTTTATTTGTCAAGCACTAGGTTTTTCCTACTTGATATGCTTAAGAAAAAAATGTAGTGATACCCTCATTGTTCTTAATAAAATGGATTAATAAATTGTAAGAGGATTAAGCATTTTAGCTTCTGGCCTTTACACTTCATTTCAGAATACCCTTCTGGAGCCAAAAAAAAAAAAAAAAGATATGCCAGTGTTTCATGATCTGCTTTGAAGTACTGCAATTCTGGAGATAGTTTCCAGGTAAACTAGATGGTTCTCACCTACAAGAGTGTGTCATTTGAAAATCTGTCTTTTATTAATGAGAGAGTGAATGATTCTTCCTTGTATTTAGGCAAATCAGTAATTTAGTGGGTAGGTTAAGTTATTCTCTAAATTGAAGTCATTGAAGTTTTGCCAATTAAGAGTTTGTGTGATATCGTAATTTACATGAGATCTTGCTTTTCATCCAAGGACCTTAAAACATTTTCTAATTGGGCTGTGCAGTGTTTCTCTGAAATATATAGCCCATTTTTCAGAAATATAAACTAGTACTCAGAAATGTCAAATGATGCTTTTAAGACTAATAAGAAATACTCTTGGATCTTAAGCCCTGCTTAAACTTTGAGATAATGCTGCCGTTCAGACACCTTTTCATAAACTTTAACAAGTGAAGAATCTTCCAGTTTCATAGGGAGTTCCAACATCGTACTTTTAGGACAAATTGATGATTGTAATTGCGTTTATTCTTGGTGGTTCAAAATATCTAAATAGTGCAAGGGCTGTGCTGTGGTCCACTGAAGTGATGTTTTTTATAGCATGAGATGAAGAGTATACCCGGGGATATATTGCCTGCCCTGTGGTGTGTCAGGAGGGGGCAGGTGAGCCTCTTGGGAGCTGAGCTGGTGGTTTTGTTGGGAAATGGTCCCAGGAGTGAGCTACATTTAAGGCTGTGCTTAAATTTTGTCTTGGAAACAGCAAGCTGGAACAATTTGAAACAGAGTGAGGGAATGAACTAACAGTTAGGGAGTATAGATAATCACATGCCCTGTGCTCAGATTTGTTTGCTTGGATCCCCTTTTTATTTAGCAGTGCAAGACCAGGAAGTCCATGAGAGCGCTATTTTTTAAATATCTCTAAACCTCCTGAGGTAACTGATAAAACTTTTGACTGGGCCTTAGGACAAACTTTTCTAATGTACAGAGCTTTATGTATGGCTTAATTCTATTACTTTTATTCTGTTTTCTGTAATTGCTTTTAAACAAAGTTTAGTATAGTTTTTGTTTTTTTAAGCCCATGTCTTGATTCTCAGTTTGAGTTAGTTCTGAAATTAACTGTGCTTTTTTAAGATCAAATATTTTTTCAAGTTTGTAATTGTTTGGTCTTTTACTTCTTAGGTAATTAGTCTAAGAATCTACAGGGAAGATTCTGTCCCATGTCCAATGTGGAGCTTTGTTGCCAAAATTGCTAATTACCCGCAAAAGTTATTTCAGGGGACTGTGCAATTTTTGACAAAGATTAAGACATAATTTTGGCAAGGACCGTTAGGTACTAAGGTTGATGAGTAGCAACAGTAATTATTAAGACACATACTTATGAAAAAAGGAAAGGAAAAAATAGAAAAACACATGAGGCTATTGATTTGTCTCCTCAGTTTCAATTCATTGTTAGGTTAACATTTCAATCATAGAAACATGATCTAAATAGAGGAAACAGAGGTAACTATAGTATCTTAAAATGTGCAGAATTTTTTAATAGGAACTTAATGCACCACTATATTTTTTACCTTAAAAAAATTTGGGGGTATTTTTTCTTTTCTTTTTAAAATCACCTGCTCCTGTGTATAATCTTGTATTTTCTGAATTGCACACATGCCACACTTGCCTGGTGCATGGAAGGTCATCTACATTGCCACGACCTCTTGTGCCTTCACTGAAGATTGTAATTATGCTGCAACAAAGAAGGCACAAAGTTGCATATCCATTTTTTTGTATCACATCTGAAAAATACTGGGAAGGAAATGCACTAAAGGATTAGAAACACTTAAGATAGCATTTATCTCCCCTAAGCCTTCTAAAAGTCAGGTGTTTAGTTTAAGCTGGTCATTTCTCATCCTGCTATAATGAGTTAAAAGAGAGAGGTGGAATTATTAGTCAGTCACTAGATCTGCCTATTTTAGATACCTGTGTTAGACAGGGGTTCATGGCCTTGGCCTGAGATGGCTGTTTTTGTCTTTGTTGTTGCTGGAAGGATAAAAGTGAGTATAGATGTTTAGGATCATATGAGATGCAGTTTGGATACTGTTGAGTTCAGAGGAAATATCTAGACTTCCCAAATAAGTAATCAGGTATTCTATTTCATTAAAGCTGTCTGGGCAAATGCCCGTTTACCGTGTGAATTCACATAGCTGGTGTTTAACACTACACAGAGAGATACAATTTTTCTGAGTCTTCCTTGTCCTTTACAGGACAGCCTGTTGGAAGCACAGTTTCTGTATGCTGGAAGTTTCTTCACCATTGCAGACTTGGTGACCCTTTTTTATGGTTTTCACTTTTCCCTGTTTTGGCAGGTTTGGTGGGTCTTGTTATTTTCACATTGAAGAATGGGTTACAGGAAATAGAAATGGCCTTGAGGCACCCTTCCCAGGGCACAGACTTCCTGGTCTGTAAAATCTCCATTTTGAGAGTCAAGTCCTTCATCTCTGGCTGAGATAAACTATTGCATAACTGGACAGGTACTTTGAAGTTCGTCCAGTTACTGGGATCCACACCAACAGAGAGGAGATCTTCAAATAGAGCTATGGAGGGACACCTGGAGGTGTTTCCTTTTCTTTCTCTGCTCCCCTTTCAGAAACTCAGCAGAAGCCTAGCATTAGGCTTAGAAACTTTTAAAAGATGTTCTTAACTCAGTGGAGGGAAGGCCTGGGTCATGTGCTCTGCAGTCACATTAACTTATGAAAAATAAATACATTCCTTTTTAGAAACAGGTAATGCTGTTAAAAAAGAAAGCATGACAAATTTATTCTTCAGTAATTCTCCTTATTAAGTATTTCTTCTGGGACCTAGCACTAACTTTACCCTCTTAGCAAAAGTAAACCTGCTATGGCAAGAGCCAAACGCTCCTTCTTCCTTCCAAAGAGAGCATGGTTGAAAAACAAAAACTCCTTTTTATAAAAATAGTCAACATTTTATGCCAAAGAGAAAGCCCAAGGCTTTGCAAAAAAGTAATGCTACCTCTTTATCCTGAAAAGCAGATGAGAGGGAAAGAGCTCTTTGAAACAGTTGATAGCCTTCCATAGTCTGTAAGGTGTTTGGTGATGTGGTTGGCAAGGTGGGACTGTGGGGTAGCCTTCTTTTTATTCAGTGCAATGGAAGTGACGGTTTATATAAATCGGTATGGTAGTTCCAAAACCTGTCTTACTAAACCATAGAAAGCAAGTAACAGGTAAAACTGTATATTGTTCTTTGTTTGGTGAGTGCTCAGGTTTTGTCTCTATAGACAATAATGATAAGTTTTCAGAAAAGTCTTCCTCAATGTATGTATGAAAACCTTAGATACCTTTGATGTGGTTTTTTTTGTTTTGTTTTTCTTTTTTTTTTTCCTATGCACTTTGCTTTTCTATATTGTCACTGTATGCTTCTTGGAAGTTAGTTTTTGATCCACACTTAATGCTCTTTTTCTGTAACTGCTAGTAACTACTGTTTTCCTTTATTTAAAACTTGTTTTGGATTCAAAAAAGATGTTTATTTTTAAAACTAATCAAATATGCAAGCCTTTATATATTTTAAGGTCATTCAAGAAACTTAGTGTTTGATTCCAGAGGTCTGGAATAAAGAGTGGATGGAAGCACAGAACTGAGGCATAAAATTAGAATTGTATAGAGAAACAAAACAAAGTTTATGTAAAATAAATGTTAGGATATAATGGAAGTTGAGGAAAGACTGTGCCAATTGCAGTCCTAATTTAGCTTTGCATGTTATTGCTTTCAGTCTTCTCTGGGCATTCATAGACACATGTCTGTCTGTTCATCCATCCACCACATACTTGGAACACAAGAATCACTTTGGGCAACAAAGACAAATCTGTAAACTGTGTGAATCTACAAACACTGTGTAAATCACCAACTGTACTTTATAGTTAGCATTTAGAAGAGAGCAAGCCAAGGATAGGAATTATGCTTACATTGTCATTTGTAGTTTAAGTATATGGCAAATATTTGTGACTTTGCTTACAAAGATTTTCCTGCTGTCGAGAACATATAATCAAATAAGTACGAATGAACCCACCCCATTTCCTCAGCATTTTAGTACAAAATTTCTCATTTATAAAATATTAATGACACTGTATTTCCAGGCTATGTACACAAAATATATGGACAAAAAGTTTTCTGACTAGCTTTGCTTTTTTTATTATTATAGGTGTTAGGAAGTGGTGCAGAGCATGAAGTATCTTACATGGCAATTGTAGGCTGTTGCAGTCATCTTGTGATGAAGGCTCTGATGAACCTGCCAATAAAGCTTTCACTCATTTATAGTGTTAGTACATGTCTTCTGGAGAGCGGACTGAGCTTCACAAACACACTTCATATAAGCTTCCTCATAGTTAAATAGTAATGTCCGCTGATCATGACAGGTTCTGGACTGGATTTCAGCTACTGATTTCAGAACAATATTGGGCTTTGCTGCTGAAGAGGTGTCCCTTGCACTGTCAAGTGCCCTAGTCTGTGTTATAGCATTTGTCCATTTGCCCTCTGTGCCTTATTGTACACATAAAGAATTAGGATCACAGTCCTCATGCAAATTCCTGCAAATGCACTGTCTATAATTTTATAACTGGAGCAGATTACTACACCTGTATGTAGACTGTATATTGTGTTTGGTATTTTAAGATTCCTTTGACTTTTAGGGGAGGGTGAGATAGGAAAAAGCTATAACATTGCAAATCTTTGAAATTTGAAGGAGAAAAGGCCCTAGAGCTAGAAAAACACCTTTCCTTAATCCTATCCAATTTTATTCAGATTTAGTTGAGTTTAAACAGCTCAGACACACCATTTCCCTTCACTTGCTTATTTTTCTCAGGAAAATGGTGTCAACCTGCCAAATCAATGCCTGACCATGTCTGTTCCAGGGAGGGGGTCCCAGGCTGCCACCAAAGCATTAGGCTGCATTATGCTGGGAGCTGACTGAGCAAATAGAGCAATGTGAGTTGGAGGGAAGCAAGTTAGTGAAGTCCTACCTCCTATCCTTAACTACATCCCCGCAGCCTCTCAGAATACCTCTTGGGAGAAAAAGTTCTCACAATTCCTGGGAAACTTGGAGAGGCAGACAGCCTGGCCAGGCTTACTCCATAAAACCATAGTCTCAGCAACCCTTCTCCCTCCTTTGGGGGCACAAATATGTGGCACGGATCCCACCTCCAGGGTGGGAGAAAAAAGAGGGATAAATTGGGCTCCCCTGACTGCTGCTGGAGTTAGCACTTAACTCCAGAGGCCGTTTCCCTCTCTGGGATAAAAGCTTTCCTCTATTGCCAATTAATGTCCTGCATCTCATCTGACAGAAGTCTGTGCTGTAATTTCAGGCTACAAACCCCGATGATGGATGTATGGTTCTTGTTGCTGTCCGTATTGGAAACTGACTTTTCTTTTCACTTTTTAAAGCAAAAGCTAGGAAATTACTTTAAAATAGCTTTTACCTGTTTTGTAACAATAGATAGTGGATGTGTATTATGCCACAATCCTCAGTGACGTAGCAAATTATTTTGTCTTTAAAAATAGTCCTATAACAGGAAAGATTTAATGTGGCTGTATATCTGTTATTTCTGAATTTAGGATCTTTTACTGCTTGTTCACATGTAACTAATGTAGAAAAATCTTTTTTTTTCCATAATCATAGTACATCATAATACAAGGCCCCAAATAAGAAGCACGGTTCAGTACTTTACGTTGTGGGAAAACTTACCTTTCTTTTAAGGTATTGAGTTGTGTGAAATATGGGAGAGACTGAAGAGCTTCAGCTCCTCCAAAGGGTTTGCTTCAAATGTACACTACAAATGAAGTTCAGGTAAAAGGAAACTAAACATTATTGTGAATATTGCTGTATTTGCAAAACAACCTTAGTGTTATATCTGTTTCTTGAATTCATTAGTTAAGGTCTGTTGGCAGACCTTATACAGAAAACCATGTGAGTTTTACTAGAGGGATAGTCTTACATTTTATAGCAATGAAATGTCTAACAATGGCTAGATATTTATCAGTTTTACAGAAAATTGTCTTGATGAATTATGCTATCTCTTTCTTTTCAGAAGGAGTAGTTTTTGAATTCAGTTTTATCTAAATGAAAGGTCATCTTAGCATACAGTTCAGATTAGCTTTTCTTCCAAACAAAACACCAT
This sequence comes from Pandion haliaetus, assembly GCA_013401275.1. Lineage (NCBI taxonomy): Eukaryota > Metazoa > Chordata > Aves > Accipitriformes > Pandionidae > Pandion > Pandion haliaetus. The sequence continues at coordinate 38,310 of VYZV01033149.1, forward strand.
TAAATTTTACTACTGCCAGGTATTCCTGTCATGTTATTGTGAGGAAAGATGCGATGTGACTATTTGGCTGCTAGCTTATCTGCTATCATCTTTTTTATTAAAGAGCAGAATGCACATTGCCAACCTTTTGTTATCTAGTTTCCCAACTGCAGTACAGTATCAGGTCCTGCCAAACTGGCTTGTGTTTTGCAGGCGCTCACCATTGACTTCAGTTAACTTTTCCTGGTAGTCTGCATCCTGCCACTTAGCTGTAAATGTCACACACTCTTCTTCATTCATGCTTCCTACTAAGAATTATTTTTATTGAAATTGTATACAGAAATATGCAAGTGTGCAGGAGAAAAATAATTAAATTTATTCTAGACATAGGTACTGTCGAAAACACTTTCATAGGGAAAAAATAAAGATACCATTCTTGATGCTTGTACACTATCTTGTGAGTGGAAAAATAGGAAAAGATGCTTAAGAAATGTCAGGATCTAGAAGATTTAAAAAATTGTTCTAATACCTTAAAGCATATTTCAGCGTGGACTAGTTTTTTTTCCAGTTGTATTTGCATAATGTACCTAAATTTAGCTTTCATATTTTACCTGCAGGCATTGATTTTTTGGATGTAATCTGACCCTTTCTGCTTTAATTAAAAAGAGAGGACAGAAATAATAGAAATGGAACAGAAGTCACTATATGAAATACCCCAAATTGTTAACATTTAACTGGTTGCAGGATATGTTTCTTTTAAGTACCTGATAGGGCGATCTGCTGACAGATTAAAACTATAGTGTGAAATGTACCATTAAACCACCTCCTTGCTATTTCTGAATAAAATTTAAAACTATAGTGTGAAATGTACCATTAAACCACCTCCTTGCTATTTCTGAATAAAATTTTACTATATACCTCCAACAGAGTTTTGCTTTTTAAGACATTATACTGCAAGTGAAATCTTGTTATATATCCTTGCAGGAGATACTATGTAAGATTAGGAAAAAAAAATGTTATTTTTTTCAAAACCAACTGAAAGACAGCTTTTAAACTGTTTTCATAGCGGGGAAGAAATTCCATGTGCTCAGAAGAAAACAATAAAATCATTTTCTCAGGAAAAAAACTTGCCTTTACATTATTCTGAAGAATGTCAAAGCCATAATGATCAATAGCGTAGTGTATCTATATTCGATAACAGTGTACTGTTGACTGTTAAAGAAGCAAGGAGTGTTAGATGCAAGTGTTGGAAAAGATATGTACATAGCTGTACCTTATATGTGTACACTAGTGTACTCTAGCTAATACTTACCAGTAGGAAATGAATCACTTATCTTGGGTAGCTACTTACCACTAAGTATTTGTTATGTTTTAAAACTTGTTCAACATTTTTTCTTGTGTCTTTTTTCATGGTGACACAATTTCTGTTAAGGGTTTTGTTTTCTTTTCTCTCCTTTTCTTTTTTTCCCAAACCTCAGCTTGTCTTCCAAACAAATCAGACAGAAGACCCAGTCAGGTGCTTTCTCTTTTTGCTGCTAAGTGCTGACATGGGATTTTTGCTTTGTTGTAGTATTTCTCTGCTGAAGACGAGGGTGCTTCTGGGAGTTGCATTTTCGGTAAATACCTTCTTCAGTGGTGCGTTATTAATACCATTTGTACAGTGCTCCATGTTAAATTTCAGCTCATTGATTATCATAATACAGAATTACTTGAGAAGTTTAGTTCTGCCCTGGTGGAAAATACCAAAGATGCCATTCCAGAAAGCTGCTTTTGCTTCACTGACAGATGACTTTGCGAGATCAAATAGGTTGACAGGAAAAACACAAGTGAGCAGATCAAAACTGTTCATTTATCTGTCCATCATGTATAGCCAAGAGATTTTTGCTGTTCAGATAACTTTACCGCAAGTCAAATCTTGTTATGTGTGTCTGTTTTGTGATTGCCCTAAACTCAAGGATCATGAGATTACTGTGAATCTTTACTGTCATTTCCTGTGCCATTCAGAAAAATAACACATATTTCTGTCAAGGCATCTGAAGCAACTGAAACCAGGTGCTAAGAATTCACCCTGTCTTTTCAATTCAGGATTTATACAGGTTTTTGGGGGTACTTTGAAGGTCCAGAGTAGAAAGTTGTTGGAATTATGTTGATCTTAACGTGCTAAAGTCATTCCAGCTGGTACCAAACGCGGTCAGAAGTGGAATGGCCACATCTTGTGATGACAGCTTTTGTTGTCAGCTGCAGCATGCTCACTGACTAGCTGATTGCCACAAATACCTTAAGTTTTTGGGTGAAGCTATGTTCCTCTGCAAAATGTCAGGCATCAAGGGCAGACAACAGAAGCCAAATCCATGAAACGTAGGCTGTCTCCTTGATGTGTTTATCCTGATCTCTTGCTAAGCAGTGAGAATGAAAATGTTCTGTCAGTTTGTGTGTGCCAATTAAATCATCCTACGAAACTGTCTTGTGTGAATGCTAGGATTTATTTTCTGTATTTGTTAAACATCATAGAATGTTTTACAACAAGAATTTTGCTTAAAAGCTACAGGCAACAAAGAGCGGGTTCTCTGAAAGCACTGGAAGGTGTATATTTGAGCATAATATTTTAAAAAAACAAAACAAAACCAAACCACAAAATCAAACTCTTGATTTGGTCAAATTTATCCTCTGAAAGAGACGAGAGAGGTTCCACGTTGTCTTCAGAGACGAAGATTGTTAGAGCAGCCTGTTATTCCAATTGCCCATGCTAGGTACATGTTTTATCTCCAGCTTTCTTGAAATTGAGATGATTTGCTCTTTCAGAACATAATAATGTTACTATTTTCTTTGATCATGAAACTACTTAACTTCTGCTGGCTTCTACTTCTGATAAACTCATATAAGAGTAATTTTCTTTTCTCATGGTCCCTTTTCCAGATACTGTCTCCTTTGTACTGCCTCCAAGGAGAGACTTTGCTCTTCTGTGGCATCTGTAGAGTAATGACAGTTGTTTCTCTTCCCTTTATATCTAGGGACTGAGTTTGTTTTTAAATGCAGTGTTTTGGACTGGAGTTAGGTAGGCTGTAAAAGGGGTATTTTCAGTTGGTAATTCCCTTTTGTGACTGTCACATCAAGTACTTATCCTTCCTTCTGTCTGCTAAAATTCTGTCCATTTCCTTGCTTTCTATTGTCTTGAGATGGCACATAGTCTACTTCCAGCCCATTTTTTTCTAGAGTGCAGAATACGGTCTCATTCTTGGTGAATTTTAAGAATCATGTAGGTAACGTAAATTAATAAGAACAGTAATAATCCAGGGTAGCTCACTAGCTGTACTGTTTTGCTGAAAAAAATAGTGACTTGGCAGAGAGCTTTCTTTCAGAAAAGATTCTAAAGGCAAAAGGTAATGAGGAGTATTTAGCTTTTGATCATTGGTGTTTTGTAAATGCCTTCCTAGCTCCATTATGCATTATTCCTTAATGGTGTGTTATGTCCAGTTTGAATTTTCTTGTTACCAATTTCTATCTCTTTGCTTTGTCTTTTGTCAGCTGGACTAAGAAAAGTCGCACAGTGAATAAACATTTTCTCGTGACTGTTTTATTGATGATCAAATTATTTAACATTGTTTCTATGGAGTTATATATACTCAGGGCTCTCGCTGTACTCCTGAAAAATCGTTTGCATGAATCCTTTCTGAACCTGGTCCAATCTGTCAGCATTCTGTTGAGAGTGCATGTTTCGAAGCTGAACTACCTGTTCTGCCAATGGCCTGCTAAGTTTGTTTACTGCGTAGAATACTTACTGTGCTTATACACCATCCCTCTGTTAAAATAGCTTACACTTTTTGGGCCATAATATTGTACTGAAAATCATGTTTACCTGGTTATTCACCATTCTGCTAATTCCATGTCCAGTTGGTAAGTGGGTCATTAGCAATTTGTATTGTTTCTATGCAGCTGCATCCCCAGTGCACCCTGGGCTTTTCCCCAGCTCTCTCCCACATAGTTTTCCATGGCTTGCCAGCTTGTTGAGAGACCAAGCAGGTTCTGTTTGATCCATGTGCCCAATGCTTCTCTGAGGAGGTGGCCAGAGGTATGCAGTCTGATAAGGTGGCTGTCGTGGTTTCAGCCCAGCCAGTATCAAAGCACCACACAGCTGCTCGCTCTCTCCCCCACCCTGGCCACGGTGGGATGAGGAGAAAATGTCAAGGCAGGCTCGTGGGTCGAGGTAAGGACTGGGAGAGATCACTCCCCACTTATGGTCCCAGGCAAAAGACAGGCTCAACTTGGGGAAGAAACAAAAGCAATTTCATTTACTACCAATCAAATCAAAACAAGGATATTTGGAAGGAAAACCAGACCTCAGAACACCTTTCCCCCACCCCTCCCTCCTTCCTGGCTCAGCTCCATTCCCGGTTCTTTCTCCCTCCTCCCCCCGGCAGCACAGGGGATCAGGGGATGGGGGTTGGGTCAGCTCGCCACACCTTGTCTCTGCCGCTCCTTTCCTCAGGGGGAAGATTCCTCACTTGTCCCCTGCTCCACCGTGGGGTCCCTCCCACGGGAGACAGTCCTTCATGAACTTCTCCAACGTGAGTCCTTTCCGCGTTCTGAGGATCCTCACAAACTTCCCTGGCGCGGGTCCTTTCCGCGGGCTTTGGTTCCTCCCAAACTTCTCTGGCGTGGGTCCTTTCCATGGGCCAATGTTCAGTCACACACTGCTCTAGCACGGGCTTTCCCATGGAGTCACGGCCATCTTCGGGAGGCTTCGCTCCCCTGCTCACCCCTATGGGCTGCAGGGGGACAGCCTGCCATCTCACCACAGGCTGCAGGGCCATCATCCTCCTCAGGCGCCCCTCCTCCCCCTCCTTCTTCACTGACCTTAGTATCGGCAGAGGGGTTCCTCTCACGTTCCCATCCCCCCACTGCCAGTTCCCCTTCTTAAATCTGTTCTCCCAGAGGCACTACCACCGTCACTGATGGAGTCGGCCTGGGCCAGAGGCGGGTCTGACTTGGAGCCGGGGGAGCTTCTAGCAGCTTGTCACAGGAGCTACCCCTGCGGCCTCCTCCCCCGCTACCAAAAAAAGTAAAAAAACCCACACAAGCCCATAACAGTGGCCAAGAACTGCCTCTCAATTGCCAGTCAAGTCAAAAGGCATGCACTGCTTCTTGGCTGCTGTCAGACCAAACCATGGGTTTTGAGGTTGTGTGTCATGCAGACCCAAAGTCATTTTGGGGAGTCCGTGTTCTGGGATACTGTCTGGCTTCTCATAATGTGACCTACATTCTTCCCAGGTATATGCATGTGTGTGCTCATATTCTAAACACATGAGCTTTCTGACATCCATCTGAGATGTGAACTGTTGTTTTGGACTCTTCTGGATGCAGTTTAGCAAGAAGTCCAGGTCACTCTGCATTTATGACCTGTCTTTCTCATTGCATGCCTTTACAGTAGCTCCATGCCATTTGCTGATTTTTCATAAATGTTTCTATCTATTCTTCTAGTTGAAAAATGGAAGTTGTATAGCTTTAAGCTAAGATGTAATTCTTGCAAGAAAAAAGATGCAGCTGAATGATAATTCTTTGTACTTAATTATGCCTCCTTTTGTCAAAAGACATTTTTAATAAATTTAATATGATTGATTTTGTCTAATGCTAGTAATACAGAGATAATTGCTTTAGTTGTGTATGGAGGAAGCGTTAGTTTCTGACATGAAATTGTGACAGCTACCAAATTAAAATTAGTTTATCAATCTTATATTAACGTAGGTATTTAAAAGTTTTAAAGTAATTGTTTTTATCTGAGTGTAAGGTTTGTCTGGTAAGTTAACTCCTGTTGTCATTCTGCCTTTCTTTAAGAATCCACTTATCTTCATTACTTTGCTAGTAATTTTAAGCTATAGCTATCTGTATCTTGCTGTGCAGTAGGACTTCAATAATTTTGATTTAACATTATTATTATTATTATTTGGTAACATGAAGTATGTTGTCAGTTAAATGCTTTTACAGAATTTTATTGCATGTAGGAATTCCAGTAATACTGTCAAAAAATTGTACTCTCTGACTTGATATATTTTAAACTCAATAGTAGGAATGGACTCTACATTTGCATTTGTGGTATTGGGTTGTGAAAATTGAATGGTAGTGTTAACACGTTTTCCAAAAAATAGATTTCTAAAGCCAAGTAAGCAAGGTCAGCTTCAAATTGGAAGTATCACAGGAAAAGGTTTCAGTAGGAATAGTGAAGGGAACGTGCCTTTTAAAAAATGGTTCTTGATAAATTATGGGAAGTTGCATATGTTAAAGTTGATGGTGCCAGCAGGAATTAAGTAGCATGACCAGTTACATATTTCTGTGTTAACAAAACTTCAGAGTGAAATCTTTTTATTGTATTACTAAGTGTTGTGTGGTTAAAACAATGAACTTCTGGGTATTCCATGAAAATTTTGATTGGATATGTGATTGGCCTTTTAATTTGGATAGTATTGGACAGAGAAACTGGAAACTAAAGTGGAAGAAAATAACAGGTATATTAGTTCATCACTCATGTTATCATGTTTTATAGTTTCTGCTTTTACCCACTCAGTATTCATGTTTTGGGAGTTAAATAAAAGGAAAACCCAATAAGATAAATTAACCCAAACCAGTGATTTTAATTTTAGTTCTATTTTTGAAACATGGAGAACAGGAGAAATCCATTTACCAAATGGAAAACTATGTAATCATTAGGAGGAAATGTTATTTTCATACTCTGATGCTGGAACTAATATTCAGTTCCATACCTGAAGAAAACATATTTATTGATCTAGCAACAATAGTCTAGCATATTACTGTTTTCGTGTTCACACACGAAGCTTAGCTGAGACTAGGGGCTAGGGGTGCTCTTTGTAGAGCAATGTCGCCTGAGAAATCCCCTGGGGTAGCTCTCTGACAGGTGGTATGTGAGATGCTGTGCAATACAGTGTAGCTCTGTGCTGGGTCCTGGGAGGCACAGTATGGGCTGGTTATCACTGTTAGTTAACAAGTAGTTAGCCCTAGTCTTTGTCCAGTACAGCCTGTGGAAGGAGAGCAATGGCAGCTGCATTTTGCTTTTCAGGATTTTTCTTAGTACTGAAAGTATCCCTGCGGAGTTAGCAGAGTGCATTATTTCCCGGAGATGTTTGTCTCATTTTTATCAAGATAATTTGTTTTAATGTAAATCCAATAAATAACCTTTGAGGCATCACAAATTACCACAAATAGATTGGATCAGTCCAGTCACTCAGGCATAGGACTGGGAATAGAAGTATTGGTTTTAGTGACTCGGAAGCTTTTTGCTGTTTTCTTCCAAGTGGATGGAGTCGTTACAGGTGGTATAATACTGATGTTTTGCAGGGTTTTGTTTTAATCCCTTGAAATCCACACTCCACAGCTCTTTAATCTGCTATACTTTCTCAAGATTTGTAGGAACCTTGCAATCTTTTCCATCCAGTTTTGGGCTCTAAGGTTCCAGCTCATTTTCTCTAAGTCACAGAAATGTGATGTACCCCTTTGCAAAAGCCAAGCAAGCAATCAGAAAAAAAAAAAATCCAACCCCCAAATCCCTCCCGCTAACTTCAGCTCTGATGCCTTAAAAAGCTCCAGAATCCTTTCCTGTCCTGCCAGATGTTCCTCCCATGTTTTATGAAAACAAATGAAGTCATTTTAGCACATGAAGATGTCTTCTGTTCTCAAGCTTTGGGTTAGGTCATTTACTGCTCTCTGAAGTGTCCCTTGTGCATTCATGAATTTCTAAGACATTCATCAAAATTAAAAGAGTTTTTAGGATGCTACAAAGAGAGTTTTCTGGTATATTCACAATCTAGAGCTAGGTTTCTTCCTTTTGTCTGCCATGAAAAAAACCCAAACCTCTTAAGTCCTGTAGTACCGGATTTTCTTTTTGTTTTCTTTCAAATTATGCCTTGTAGATTGCATGATGGTTTTCTGTCTATCTCTATTCTGCCTTCTACCTCTTTAGCTATTTGTTAGTTCTAAAATTAATATGTCAGTTCTGCAGCTGAAAACAATGATGAAATTTCTAAAAAATTCTCCTGATCTATTTCTACTGATTGTATTAAAAAGCTGAATATCTTTAAAATATCGGGCTTTTTCCCCCTTCAGGGATAGAAAGTAATGTACTTTCAGAACTAGACAAGTGCAAGATTAATTTATAAACCACAAATGTCAATGATTTTCACATCCGTGAAGGTGCTTCTAATTGACACCTTTGCAGATTAAATTTTATATGGCATTTGAATGAATTCCCCACTGAGATGTATTTATACTAGTAATAGTAATGTTATGATAAAGTTCTTTTCTTTTTGGGAGTCACATTCTTGGGGAATAAGTTTTAACTGAAAGGCACAGACTTTCACAATAGGAGTGTAATATTGCTCTCTAATACCTGAAGCAGTAGTGAGGCTACCGATCCACAATCTGAAATATGGTTTTATAATCCTCCCTAGAAGAGCTTCAAGCACATAAATTTGCATAAAATGACAGTCTGTGGATATTTTAGTTGTGAACAGAAAATTTAAAGTTTAGGTGACTGGCATTCCTTTCCAAACGTTGGGAGTGGCCCAGGGTCATTCACTTGAAATCTTATCTGTCCCAGAATACACTGCATTGTTTGAGCGATCTCATATCCAAAGACCAGTGGGTTGGCTAGCTTAAACAGCATGGCTTCAGAGCACCAGGTAAGCAAATCCTCCCATTTTGTCCTTCACTAGGAACTCTTATCTTCAATTACTCTTGTGTTAACTCAGGGAAGCACTTAAAATGAGTATGTGTACTGCCACAATTTTTATGTGAGAAATGTGGACGTTGAGGATTATGACTTACAGACTAGGATTCATATGACAAGAGATAGTGGGTAGAAGAAAGTGCATGTTTTGTATGTTTGGGTTTTTTTTTTTTTTTCTCCCACATGTAGAGCAGAAGTCTCAAATATTTACAGGAGCATGCCTTTTGATAATATAGGATTTTTCATTTAACATTTGGACATCATGTGGTATTTAATGTTTTATAAACACAGTAATAATACACGTGATCTACAAATGGGTAAGTGATACAGCAACATGTTTTCCGAGCGCTGAAGTTTTACTTGGTTAAGTGCTTTTCCTGTGGTTTTCTACATATTCATGTCTATTTATGAATCGTTTGCTTTGAAAGCATTAAAGAATAAAGATCATCTAGGAGTTAAGGAACCTATTAAAATAGTCAAGGAATTTTTAAATATTAGACCCTAAACGCCATAGGCTAAATAGCAGTCATCTGAAAAGGGTAATATTTAATTTGGCATATTTGTTCTGAATGTTAGCTATATTAAATATTTGTATTTTCTTTGAGCTTGAAGCAAGCTTAGTATTTGCAGTATGTTGTGTAATTCCTACTTCCAGAGATATATTAAGAGGTTATTTGAGGCCACCACTGTGTTGCTGTCAAAAGACACACCCCTCAAAGCCAGCAGACCACGCTAGCCCAGGGTGAGCTGGCTAGAAACATCACGTTTGGCTCATCCTTTGTTCCAGCTGCTGAATTGTATTAAAAGACATCTAAAAATACTCTGAGACCGATTTAGGCAGTAATGTCTTTAATTAATTAAAACCTGAAGATATTAAAAACTATTAAATACTTAGTATCTGTCTTCCCTGTATTCATGCAAACAACAGCTGTAATTAAGACTGTTGCAGTTGCAATGGGAGAAGCAATGCCTGTGAGTTGGGTGGCAAATGGACCATGGTACGCTGTTCCTGCTAACATATGGGCTGCTATTATAAAGCAGTTTAAGAAATCTGGTGGTAAGCAATACATAAGGATCTGCAGTGGCTTAATGAAAGCAAGAAAAGAAGTATAATAGACATGGAGAAAAAATCAGGATCTGTTATTTGGATTGGCCCTTCAGTGTTTCTGTTTGACATACAAGTTAAAATGCTTTATAAAATGAGGATCAGCATGAGACTCACTTTCTGGAAATGGGAAGCTTAACCAAGGTATAACTATTTGCTTTCTTTTAAGATTTATGAAATTCTTGAACTTTTACATAGCTAACACTTTACACCACAAGTTTGTCTGTAATAAAATCCGTGGGACTCATAGGTGTTTTTCATTATTGGATTGCTTCTGATAATCAGTTGCAAGGAAGTAGCAAACTCTCAGTCCTTATGTAAAATGCCACTGTAAATATACACAATTTAACTTAATCAATTTTGTGGCAGCTTGGGGGTGGCAATAGTGGTTGCAGCCTCACAAATTTGGGGATGAAGACAGTCTTGTAAATAAACTGTAGGGACAGGAGAAAGTTGAAGCTGTGTATTTTTTTTATCGCCCTCTCCCCGACCTCCTCCACTTAAGTACTGTTGATGATACTTGAATTACCAACAGTGCCAAAACCTAGGAAGTGAGTAAGTTTGGACTGCATGCAACATAATTCTCTTCAGAATGGGGCGGCGATTCTGCTGGCTTACAGCAGAGTATTCGCAAAAGGCTAATACTCTTTACTGTTTAAAAACAAGGATTTAAAAAAGCTTTCAGAAGCTATGCAGCACTAGTTTTCTATAGCAGAATCACGTTTTTCAAGAGGGAACAAATGCAAAGCTGAGATGAGGTTTCATTGTCTCTACCAAGAGGCAAAATATTAGAATGACTGTATAAATTCTGTCCCAAGTAGTATCATGGCTAAAATTGCTCAGAATATTAAGCTATGTAAGACTCAGATGTATGGAGCATTAAATTCTAACTAATAACTTGATACTAGGCATTAGATAATATCAGTGATTTTCCACTGTACATTTACTGTCGCCTCACTAACTCTGAGGATATTTTTTCAGTTTCTGTTTTACTTGCTGTGTCCAAGAAATAATTAGCAGCTGTGCAGAGTCTCCATGGGGAAAAAAAACCCACCCCAATCCCTTAAATTACAAATGCTGGAAAAAAAAAACCCCACAGTATTCAGCAACAAGCAAGCAAATAGTTGTGACGAATGGGACTAATTTCAATTTTAAACCATGACATGAATTGGATGATACAGAGTAAAACAATGGTTCAACTTTTTAGCTGTATTGACTAGAATTTGTACTCTGGTAAGAAAAAAATGTGGTAGAAGACATCTATTAAATATGTGGACAGGAATATAGAATTATGTTGGTCCAACACCCAGAACTTGCTCTATTAAGCATAGGATCACTGCCAAAAAAAGCAGCATTAGGAGCTGTTTAGTCCCTTTCCTTGTCTCTTCTGCAGAGCTAGGTTGCAGAACGATGTGCTAAAAACTGAGCTGGAGTGATTTAAGAGAGGTTCCTGACAAAAATGCCTGAAACAGGAAGCTTCAGCTGATAATGGAAGTCACTTCTGAAGCCTAAATAAGGGTTTATTTATATATAGTTTAATAATTCTCCATGTTTAAATTTAAGACAGTGCAAATGGAGCAATATTTTTTTCATGTGGTATGATGAGAACCTTGATCCTGAATGCCAGATAATCCCTCAGATATGCACTTTCCTTTCTGTGCCATTTGGCTTTCTGTATAAATCTTTGATTGCATTTAATGATTATTCAGGGATTTTCTGTTTTGGAGGTACTACTTTAGCCTACGTGGGATTTTGTCTGTGAGAAAATGAAATACTTTTTTTTTTTCATTTCCCAAAGATGAGGAAAAGGTACAGAAGGAGAGGATTTCCACATAGATCAGTGCTGCTACACTATAACATTAATGCGATGTGTTTATTATATTCTAATGCCAAGTTTTAAAGAAAGTGTTACTGTATAAATGTGGCCTGTTATTGTCGTAGCAAAAAAAAAAAAAAAATTACTAAGGGAGTTATCTCATTTATTACTGAGTTCCTTATCCACTTCTACTCCATAGTAACAACCTGTAGCACCAGAGAAAAGATGTAATGATTGTGAAATTTCTTGAAGACCCATGTTTCCAAAGTGAGATACCTTAGCTAAAAAGTAATTCCCAAACTTTTTTTGTAAATTAGCCTTCCTCTGGGTTGCTCTCCAAATCCGCAGACAGCTACTGCTGCTTCCCCCTGAAGGCTGCTGCGCAGTGCCTGTGCTCTGGCCATCCTCCGGCTGAGCTCGGTCTCTCCAGTCCTTGTGCCAGGACTCTTTCAGGGCACCATTCATATTTGACTTGCCTGAGTGTCTTCAGAAGCAGCAAACCCCCAGGAAAACATGCTTGCAAAGGCTCAAGACCTGGGAACCATTTGTCTATATAAATCTATTCCTTCACCTTATCAGAAACAATAATTTTTTACCCTGCAACTTACTCTGTCTCTGAAAGGCTAGGTTGTTAAATTGAAATTGAGACCAAAACAGGTTTGTCCCACACCCTCAGTAGTCTATTCAGGTGAATTTTGAGTGTTTTGTTATTTTTGTCCTCCATCCTTGAAAAGGATTTTATTCTCTGCAATCCTTAATGTTCAATAATATCTCCATTCCACTGAATGGGTTGGAACTTAACTTTTTAATGTTTTGGGTTTTTTTTAAGGGCTGGAAAGTGGAAAAACATATAAAGGATTTTATCTTTATCCTCTGAAATACAAACATTCAGGCAAAGTCTGAAGTTATCTTGGAATTTCCAGCTCTTACACCTCACTAAAAGTTTTCTCTCTTCCCCCCCAAAAAACCCAAACCAAAAAACCAAAAAATCATTGTAGGTGGCTAAAATTAAATACTCTAGCTATTTGCCTTCTGCATGGTAATGGTCTTCCTAGTAGCCACATTCCTTCACCTCCTTTTGTCTACTTTGTAGCTCTTTTCCATTGTGCTTCATTTGATTTCATTTCCTTGATTCATTCAGCCTCTGTTGCTTGAACCTGCGTACCTTTTCTTAACGATGGGAGAGAAAGCATGGGACGGATTTGTAGTCCTGATGGTCTTTGCTCAAGAATATGTATCTCACAATTTCCACTTGATGTTGGTTTTTCCCCTTTCTGTATGACAGTCATGTGGTGAACCTTTCCATGCTTGTTGACTGGTCAGGGTGCAGATGCCTAACTCCATACTCCTGGAAAGGTTTTAGTTTGCAGCTACCTAGCCTGTAAAGTGCCTCTGTCCTCACTGGGTCACATGCTTTTTTGCTTAAGTGAGCTTTACTGGTGACATTGGAACTCCACTTGCTCTTCCCAAGTTACACTAATATGCATTGGGCTGAAGACCACAAGAGCTGCAAAACTCTGGGAAACAAAATGAACTTTATCTCCAGTGTGTGATGGTTTGTTTGATAATTATGCTGCAGTTTTCTATCTTCAGACAGTGCTGTTACCTTCCTTCTCTTCTGAGGCTTCAAGATTGAAGCACCAAACTAGAAATTTATTTTTGTTTTTAACAGAGGGTACTACGCAAGAACACTTCTCCTGTCCCTAAATGCATTCATGTGGGCTAATCTATACATGTAAACTTCTAGCTTCTTTTTTACCTTCTGGTTAGAAGAAAAATAATATTTCAGAACTGCCAAGTAAAACAATAAAATGAATCTTCCTTTAATAACCATGCTGAACTGATTGACTTCAGTTTCTGGGACAAAGAAACTAGTACTGTGCTCAAGTGATGCACAGTTGTTTCATGATGATGAAAGTATTATTTTAATTTAAAAATACCTAAGTCTGCTCTGAGCAAAAAAATGTTGTTAATCATGTGGAAAAAGTTATGAAAGGTATGGTACTTCACTTACAAAATGTAATTTATTTTGTGAACCTAAAGAAGCTATTTTGACCTGAAGCTTAGACAGTATGAGGAAAACGAAAAGCTGTAAAACATCAGCTGAGTTATACAAAATTCTGCACAAAGTAGATACAGTTGATTAATATGAGTGTAATGGCAAAGAATAAACTAGTTTGTTTAATCCTTTGGCTTGTGCCATGCATTATCAGTTAGCTTGGTAACTCGATTTGGTGGTGCTATTCTGTTTTCTTGGTGTTCAAATTAAAATGTCTAAGGTTTGCATCTTTGGGGAGGCCTTGTAGCAGCTGCTGTATCTGTCTCAGCCCTAACAGCTGTTTCATGTAGGTGGCATGCTTGGACTGACAACTTTCTTTCCAACAAGGGGTTTTCTCCATTTTTCTATACGCAGCTTATTTTTAAACTTACCCATTTTCCCATTCTTTAAGGAACAGAATTAATTAAATTCTGTTCCTAATATCTATTCTTAATTTTAAAACAATAAGTTTTGTTCTTTCTCGTTTTATACATTTACGTATTTTCTGTGTTTTTAAAAAGATTTCACTTTAAGTGTGATAATTTTGCCTCATGGACTCTGTTCTTTCTATTGTAAGAAAGCTTAGCCATATAATTAACTTTGCAGATCTTGACCCTAAGGCTATTCACAGGATAATGGAGTTTCAAAGTAAAATGAAGATGAATATTATAGCATCATAGTCATCATACAGGGCTAACTGGGGTAATTATGACTGCTGTGATATTATAGACCTGAATTTCCCCCCGGTGTATTTTTTCTGGCCTCCTTAATGAAGCAAGCTATAGCAGAAGTTGTCAGCATTTGCAGGTGACTGGGGACAGCAAAAAACCCCCATGACCCATCAGCCCTCTTTTCCTGTGCCAGAAACCACAGTCTGTTGTCACTGAATGAAAGGTTAGCAAATACTGGGGCAGTGGCTTCTGCTAGGGGTGACATGCACCCTTCCCAGGAAGAGGGAGAAGTATTACCCTCGCTGCCTCTGATCCTGGTGGCAGAAGGAGTTACAGACGCAGGAAATGATGGTACTCTTTTATATGTTTTCATGCAAAGCAGGTCAGCATTTGTTGTGGTAAGAAAAATTAGCTGTGATTGCCCTATATTTTTGGCAATCATTGATCTTTCCGAGTGCCACTGGTTTCTTGGTGTCGCTTTCCTTTCAAAGTGATTGATAACTGCTCTTAAGGAAGGCTTGTGTTTCCATTTTT